>CM042692.1:413463682-413663682 GCA_023614405.1 Avena insularis | reverse complement strand
TTGCATGTGTGTTCTCTTGAGACCACATGGATCCTGATGTCATTGCATGTGTGTTCTTTTACTAACAATAACCGAGTCATTGAAATGTGTGTTCTCTTGGAGACCACATGGATCCACCATTGTCATTGCATGTGTGTCCTTTTCACTACAACAACTGGATTCATTGCATGTGTGTTCTTTTCACATACCACATATGGATCCACCAGCGTCATTGCATGTGTGCTCTTTTCACAATCCACCTATGGATCCACCAGTGACATTGCATGTGTATTCTTTTTACCAACAACAACCAGAGTCATTTCATGGCTGTTCTGCTCACATACCACCTATGGATCCACTAGTGTCATTGCATGTGTGTTCTCTTCACAATCCACACATGGATCCACTAGTGTCATTGCATGTGTGTTCTTTTTAGTAACAACAACAAGAGTCATTGCATGTGTGTTCTCTTCAGAGACCACACATGGATCCACTGATGTCCTTGCATGTGGTCTTTTAACTAACAACAACAGAGTCATTGAAATCAGGTTCTCTTCAGAGACCACACATGGATCCACCAGTGTCATTGCATGTATGTTCTTTTCACTAACAACAACTGGAGTCATTGCATGTGTGTTGTTTTCACATACCACATATGGATCCACGAGTGTCATTGCATGTGTGCTCTTTTCAAAATCCACCTATGGATCCACTAGTGTCATTGCATGTGTGTTCTTTTTACTAACAACAACCAGAGTCATTGAAATGTGTGTTCTTTTCACATACCACCTATGGATCCACCAGTGTCATTGCATGTGTGTTCTTTTTAGTAACAACAACTGGAGTCATTGCATGTGTGTTCTTTTCACATACCACATGTGGATCCACCAGTGTCATGGAAATGTGTGTTCTCTTTAGAGACCACACATGGATCCACCAGTGTCATTGCATGTATGTTCTTTGCACTAACAACAACTGGAGTCATTGCATGTGTGTTCTTTTCACATACCACATATGGATCCATCAGTGTCATTGCATGTGTGCTCTTTTCACACTCCACCTATGGATCCACCAGTGTCATTGCATGTGTGTTCTTTTTACTAACAACAACCAGAGTCATTTCATGACTGTTCTTCTCACATACCACCTATGGATCCACCTGTGTCATTTGCATGTGTGCTCTTTTCAAAATCCACCTATGGATCCACCGGTGTCATTGCATGTGTGTTCTTTTCACTAACAACAACCAGAGTCATTTCTTGACTGTTCTTCTCAAATACCACATATGGATCCACCAGTCTCATTGCATGTGTGCTCTTTGCACAATCCACCTATGGATCCACCAGTGTCATTGAATGTGTGATCTTTTTACTAACAACAACCAGAGTCATTTCATGATAGTTCTACTCACATACCACCTATGGATCTACCAGTGTCATTGCATGTGTGTTCTCTTCACAATCCACACATGGATCCACCAGTGTCATTGCATGTGTGCTCTTTTTACTAACAACAACCAGAGTCATTGCATGTGTGTTCTCCTCAGAGACCACACACGGATCCACCAGTGTCATTGCATGTGTGTTCTTTTTAGTAACAACAACCAGAGTGATTTCATGTGTGTTCTCTTCAGATACCACACATGGATCCACCAGTGTCATTGCATGTGTGTTCTTTTTACTAACAACAACCAGAGTCATTGAAATGTGTGTTCTCTTTAGAGACCACACATGGATCCACCGGTGTCATTGCATGTGTGTTCTTTTCAGTAACAACAACAAGAGTCATTGCATGTGTGTTCTTTTCACATACCACATATGGATCCACCAGTGTCAATGCATGTGTGCTCTTTTCACAATCCACCTATGGATCCACTAGTGTCATTGCATGTGTGTTCTTTTTACTAACAACAACCAGAGTCATTTCATGACTGTTCTTCTCACATACCACCTATGGATCCACCAGTGTCATTGCATGTGTGTTCTTTTTAGTAACAACAACCGGAGTCATTGCATGTGTGTTCTTTTCACAAACCACATATGGATCCACCACTGTCATTGAAATGTGTGTTCTCTTTAGAGACCACACATCGATCCACCAGTGTCATTGCATGTATGTTCTTTTCACTAACAACAACTGGAGTCATTGCATGTGTGTTCTTTTCACATACCACATATGGATCCACCAGTGTCATTCCATGTGTGCTCTTTTCACAATCCACCTATGGATCCACCAGTGACATTGCATGTGTGTTCTTTTTACAAACAACAACCAGAGTCATTGCATGACTGTTATTTTCACATACCACCTATGGATCCACCAGTGTCATTGCATGTGTGTTCTCTTCACAATCCACACATGGATCCATTAGTGTCATTGCATGTGTGCTCTTTTTACTAACAACAACGAGAGTCATTGCATGTGTGTTCTCCTCAGAGACCACACATGGATCCACCAGTGTCATGGCATGTGTGTTCTTTTTACTAACAACAACTAGAGTCATTGAAATGTGTGTTCTCTTCAGAGACCACACATGGATCCACCAGTGTCATTGGATGTGTGTTCTTTTCACTAACAACAACCGGAGTCATTGCATGTGTGTTCTTTTCACATACCACATATGGATCCACCAGTGTCATTGCATGTGTGCTCTTTTCACAATCCACCTATGGATCCACCAGTGTCATTGCATATGTGTTCTTTTTACTAAGAACAACCAGAGTCATTTCATGACTGTTCTTCTCACATACCACCTATGGATCCACCAGTGTCATTTGCATGTGTGCTCTTTTCACAATCCACCTATGGATCCACCGGTGTCATTGCATGTGTGTTCTTTTCACTAACAATAACCAGAGTCATTTCATGACTGTTCTTCTCACATACCACCTATGGATCCACCAGTGTCATTGCATGTGTGCTCTTTTCACAATCCACCTATGGATCCACCAGTGTCATTGCATTTGTGTTCTTTTTACTAACAACAACCAGAGTCATTTCATGACTGTTCTTCTCACATACCACCTATGGATCCACGGTGTCATTGCGTGTGTTCTCTTCACAATCCACACATGGATCCCCCAATGTCATTGGATGTGTGATCTTTTTACTAACAACAACCAGAGTCATTGCATGTGTGTTCTCTTCAGAGACCACACATGGAACCACCAGTGTCATTGCATGTGTGTTCTTTTTACTAACAATAACCAGAGTCATTGAAATGTGTGTTCTCTTCAGAGACCACACATGGATCCACCAGTGTCATTGCATGTGTGTCCTTTTCACTACAACAACTGGATTCATTGCATGTGTGTTCTTTTCACATACCACATATGGATCCACGAGTGTCATTGCATGTGTGCTCTTTTCACAATCCACCTATGGATCCACCAGTGACATTGCATGTGTATTCTTTTTACCAACAACAACCAGAGTCATTTCATGACTGTTCTTTTCACATACCACCTATGGATCCACCAGTGTCATTGCATGTGTGTTCTCTTCATAATCCACACATGGATCCATTAGTGTCATTGCATGTGTGCTCTTTTTACTAACAACAACTAGAGTCATTGCATGTGTGTTCTCCTCGGAGACCACACATGGATCCACCAGTGTCATGGCATGTGTGTTCTTTTTACTAACAACAACTAGAGTCATTGAAATGTGTGTTCTCTTCAGAGACCACACATGGATCCACCAGTGTCATTGGGTGTGTGTTCTTTTCACTAACAACAACTGGAGTCATTGCATGTGTGTTCTTTTCACATACCACATATGGATCCACCAGTGTCATTGCATGTGTTCTATTTTCACAATCCACCTATGGATCCACCAGTGTCATTGCATGTGTGTTCTTTTTACTAACAACAACCAGACTCATTTCATGACTGTTCTTCTCACATACCAGTTATGGATCCACTAGTGTCATTGCATGTGTGTTCTCTTCACAATCAACACATGGATCCACCAGTGTCATTGCATGTGTGTTCTTTTTAGTAACAACAACCACAGTCATTGCATGTGTGTTCTCTTCAGAGACAACACATGGATCCACCAGTGTCATTGCATGTGTCTTATTTTTACTAACAACAACCAGAGTCCTTGAAATGTGTGCTCTCTTCAGAGACCACACATGGATCCATCGGTGTCATTGCATGTATGTTCTTTTCACTAACAACAACTGGAGTCGTTGCATGTGTGTTCTTTTCACATACCACATATGGATCCACCAGTGTCATTGCATGTGTGCTCTTTTCACAATCCACCTATGGATCCACCAGTGTCATTGCATATGTGTTCTTTTTACTAACAACAACCAGAGTCATTTCATGACTGTTCTTCTCACATACCACCTATGGATCCACCAGTGACATTTGCATGTGTGCTCTTTTCACAATCCACCTATGGATCCACCGGTGTCAATGCATGTGTGTTCTTTTCACTAACAATAACCAGAGTCATTTCATGACTGTTCTCCTCACGTACCACCTATGGATCCACCAGTGTCATTGCATGTGTGCTCTTTTCACAATCCACCTATGGATCCACCAGCGTCATTGCATTTGTGTTCTTTTTACTAACAACAACCAGAATCATTTCATGACTGTTCTTCTCACATACCACCTATGGATCCACCAGTGTCATGGCGTGTGTGTTCTCTTCACAATCCACACATGGATCCCCCAATGTCATTGCATGTGTGATCTTTTTACTAATAACAACCAGAGTCATTGCATGTGTGTTCTCTTTAGAGACCACACATGGATCCACCAGTGTCATTGCATGTGTGTTCTTTTTACTAACAATAACCAGAGTCATTGAAATGTGTGTTCTCTTCAGAGACCACACATGGATCCACCAGTGTCATTGCATGTGTGTCCTTTTCACTACAACAACTGGATTCATTGCATGTGTGTTCTTTTCACATACCACATATGGATCCACCAGCGTCATTGCATGTGTGCTCTTTTCACAATCCACCTATGGATCCACCAGTGACATTGCATGTGTATTCTTTTTACCAACAATAACCAGAGTCATTTCATGGCTGTTCTGCTCACATACCACCTATGGATCCACTAGTGTCATTGCATGTGTGTTCTCTTCACAATCCACACATGGATCCACTAGTGTCATTGCATGTGTGTTCTTTTTAGTAATAACAACTAGAGTCATTGCATGTGTGTTCTCTTCAGAGACCACACATGGATCCACCAGTGTCACTGCATGTGTGGTCTTTTAACTAACAACAACCAGAGTCATTGAAATTGTTTCTCTTGAGACCACATGGATCCACCAGTGTCATTGCATGTATGTTCTTTTCACTAACAACAACTGGAGTCATTGCATGTGTGTTGTTTTCACATACCACATATGGATCCACCAGTGTCATTGCATGTGTGCTCTTTTCAGTAACAACAACAAGAGTCATTGCATGTGTGTTCTTTTCACATACCACATATGGATCCACCAGTGTCATTTCATGTGTGCTCTTTTCACAATCCACCTATGGATCCACTAGTGTCATTGCATGTGTGTTCTTTTTACTAACAACAACCAGAGTCATTTCATGACTGTTCTTCTCACATACCACCTATGGATCCACCAGTGTCATTGCATGTGTGTTCTTTTTAGTAACAACAACCGGAGTCATTGCATGTGTGTTCTTTTCACAAACCACATATGGATCCACCACTGTCATTGAAATGTGTGTTCTCTTTAGAGACCACACATCGATCCACCAGTGTCATTGCATGTATGTTCTTTTCACTAACAACAACTGGAGTCATTGCATGTGTGTTCTTTTCACATACCACATATGGATCCACCAGTGTCATTCCATGTGTGCTCTTTTCACAATCCACCTATGGATCCACCAGTGACATTGCATGTGTGTTCTTTTTACAAACAACAACCAGAGTCATTTCATGACTGTTATTTTCACATACCACCTATGGATCCACCAGTGTCATTGCATGTGTGTTCTCTTCACAATCCACACATGGATCCATTAGTGTCATTGCATGTGTGCTCTTTTACTAACAACAACGAGAGTCATTGCATGTGTGTTCTCCTCGGAGACCACATGGATCCTGATGTCATGGCATGTGTGTTCTTTTACTAACAACAACTAGAGTCATTGAAATGTGTGGTCTCTTAAGAGACCACAGATGGATCCACTAGTGTCGTAGGATGTGTGTTCTTTTCACTAACAACCAGAGTCATTGCATGTGTGTTCTTTTCACATAAGTCATAGGGATCCTCATGTGTAATTGCTTGTGTGCTCTTTTCACAATCCACCTATGGATCCACCAGTGTCATTGCATATGTGTTCTTTTACTAAGAACAACGAGTCATTTCATGACTGTTCTTCTCACATACCACCTATGGATCCACAGTGTCATTTGCATGTGCTCTTTTCACAATCCACCTATGGATCCACCGGTGTCATTGCATGTGTGTTCTTTTCACTAACAATAACCAGAGTCATTTCATGACTGTTCTTCTCACATACCACCTATGGATCCACCAGTGTCATTGCATGTGTGCTCTTTTCACAATCCACCTATGGATCCACCAGTGTCATTGCATTTGTGTTCTTTTTACTAACAACAACCAGAGTCATTTCTTGAATGTTCTTTTCAAATAACACCTATGGATCCACCAATGTGTCATTGCGTGTGTGTTCTTCACAATCCACACATGGATCCCCCAATGTCATTGGATGTGTGATCTTTTTACTAACAACAACCAGAGTCATTGCATGTGTGTTTCTCTTGAGACCACACATGGAACCACCAGTGTCATTGCATGTGTGTTCTTTTACTAACAATAACAGTCATTGAAATGTGTGTTCTCTTGAGACCACATGGATCCTGATGTCATTGCATGTGTGTCCTTTTCACTACAACAACTGGATTCATTGCATGTGTGTTCTTTTCACATACCACATATGGATCCACGAGTGTCATTGCATGTGTGCTCTTTTCACAATCCACCTATGGATCCACCAGTGACATTGCATGTGTATTCTTTTTACCAACAACAACCAGAGTCATTTAATGACTGTTCTTTTCACATACCACCTATGGATCCACCAGTGTCATTGCATGTGTGTTCTCTTCATAATCCACACATGGATCCATTAGTGTCATTGCATGTGTGCTCTTTTTACTAACAACAACTAGAGTCATTGCATGTGTGTTCTCCTCGGAGACCACACATGGATCCACCAGTGTCATGGCATGTGTGTTCTTTTTACTAACAACAACTAGAGTCATTGAAATGTGTGTTCTCTTCAGAGACCACACATGGATCCACCAGTGTCATTGGGTGTGTGTTCTTTTCACTAACAACAACTGGAGTCATTGCATGTGTGTTCTTTTCACATACCACATATGGATCCACCAGTGTCATTGCATGTGTTCTATTTTCACAATCCACCTATGGATCCACCAGTGTCATTGCATGTGTGTTCTTTTTACTAACAACAACCAGACTCATTTCATGACTGTTCTTCTCACATACCAGTTATGGATCCACTAGTGTCATTGCATGTGTGTTCTCTTCACAATCAACACATGGATCCACCATTGTCATTGAATGTGTGTTCTTTTTAGTAACAACAACCACAGTCATTGCATGTGTGTTCTCTTCAGAGACAACACATGGATCCACCAGTGTCATTGCATGTGTCTTATTTTTACTAACAACAACCAGAGTCCTTGAAATGTGTGCTCTCTTCAGAGACCACACATGGATCCATCGGTGTCATTGCATGTATGTTCTTTTCACTAACAACAACTGGAGTCATTGCATGTGTGTTCTTTTCACATACCACATATGGATCCACCAGTGTCATTGCATGTGTGCTCTTTTCACAATCCACCTATGGATCCACCAGTGTCATTGCATATGTGTTCTTTTTACTAACAACAACCAGAGTCATTTCATGACTGTTCTTCTCACATACCACCTATGGATCCACCAGTGACATTTGCATGTGTGCTCTTTTCACAATCCACCTATGGATCCACCGGTGTCAATGCATGTGTGTTCTTTTCACTAACAATAACCAGAGTCATTTCATGACTGTTCTCCTCACGTACCACCTATGGATCCACCAGTGTCATTGCATGTGTGCTCTTTTCACAATCCACCTATGGATCCACCAGCGTCATTGCATTTGTGTTCTTTTTAATAACAACAGTAATCATTTCATGACTGTTCTTCTCACAAACCACCTATGGATCCACCAGTGTCATGGCGTGTGTGTTCTCTTCACAATCCACACATGGATCCCCCAATGTCATTGCATGTGTGATCTTTTTACTAATAACAACCAGATTCATTGCATGTGTGTTCTCTTTAGAGACCACACATGGATCCTGATGTCATTGCATGTGTGTTCTTTTTACTAACAATAACCAGAGTCATTGAAAGTGTGTTCTCTTCAGAGACCACACATGGATCCACCAGTGTCATTGCATGTGTGTCCTTTTCACTACAACAACTGGATTCATTGCATGTGTGTTCTTTTCACATACCACATATGGATCCACCAGCGTCATTGCATGTGTGCTCTTTTCACAATCCACCTATGGATCCACCAGTGACATTGCATGTGTATTCTTTTTACCAACAATAACCAGAGTCATTTCATGGTTTACGCTCACATACCACCTATGGATCCACTAGTGTCATTGCATGTGTGTTCTCTTCACAATCCACATGGATCCACTAGTGTCATTGCATGTGTGTTCTTTTAGTAACAACAACTAGAGTCATTGCATGTGTGTTCTCTTCAGAGACCACACATGGATCCTGATGTCACTGCATGTGTGGTCTTTTAACTAACAACAACCAGAGTCATTGAAATCTGTGCTCTCTTCAGAGACCACACATGGATCCACCAGTGTCATTGCATGTATGTTCTTTTCACTAACAACAACTGGAGTCATTGCATGTGTGTTGTTTTCACATACCACATATGGATCCACCAGTGTCATTGCATGTGTGCTCTTTTCAAAATCCACCTATGGATCCACTAGTGTCATTGCATGTGTGTTCTTTTTACTAACAACAACCAGAGTCATTGAAATGTGTGTTCTTTTCACATACCACCTATGGATCCACCAGTGTCATTGCATGTGTGTTCTTTTTAGTAACAACAACTGGAGTCATTGCATGTGTGTTCTTTTCACATACCACATGTGGATCCACCAGTGTCATGGAAATGTGTGTTCTCTTTAGAGACCACACATGGATCCACCAGTGTCATTGCATGTATGTTCTTTGCACTAACAACAACTGGAGTCATTGCATGTGTGTTCTTTTCACATACCACATATGGATCCATCAGTGTCATTGCATGTGTGCTCTTTTCACAATCCACCTATGGATCCACCAGTGTCATTGCATTTGTGTTCTTTTTACTAACAACAACCAGAGTCATTTCATGACTGTTCTTCTCACATACCACCTATGGATCCACCAGTGTCATTGCGTGTGTGTTCTCTTCACAATCCACACATGGATCCCCCAATGTCATTGGATGTGTGATCTTTTTACTAACAACAACCAGAGTCATTGCATGTGTGTTCTCTTCAGAGACCACACATGGAACCACCAGTGTCATTGCATGTGTGTTCTTTTTACTAACAATAACCAGAGTCATTGAAATGTGTGTTCTCTTCAGAGACCACACATGGATCCACCAGTGTCATTGCATGTGTGTCCTTTTCACTACAACAACTGGATTCATTGCATGTGTGTTCTTTTCACATACCACATATGGATCCACGAGTGTCATTGCATGTGTGCTCTTTTCACAATCCACCTATGGATCCACCAGTGACATTGCATGTGTATTCTTTTTACCAACAACAACCAGAGTCATTTCATGACTGTTCTTTTCACATACCACCTATGGATCCACCAGTGTCATTGCATGTGTGTTCTCTTCATAATCCACACATGGATCCATTAGTGTCATTGCATGTGTGCTCTTTTTACTAACAACAACTAGAGTCATTGCATGTGTGTTCTCCTCGGAGACCACACATGGATCCACCAGTGTCATGGCATGTGTGTTCTTTTTACTAACAACTAGAGTCATTGAAATGTGTGTTCTCTTGAGACCACACATGGATCCTGATGTCATTGGGTGTGTGTTCTTTTCACTAACAACAACTGGAGTCATTGCATGTGTGTTCTTTTCACATACCACATATGGATCCACCAGTGGCATTGCATGTGTTCTATTTTCACAATCCACCTATGGATCCACCAGTGTCATTGCATGTGTGTTCTTTTACTAACAACAAGACTCATTTCATGGTTCTTCTCACATACAGTTATGGATCCACTAGTGTCATTGCATGTGTGTTCTCTTCACAATCAACACATGGATCCAGTGTCATTGAATGTGTGTTCTTTTAGTAACAACAACCAGTCATTGCATGTGTGTTCTCTTCAGAGACAACACATGGATCCACCAGTGTCATTGCATGTGTCTTATTTTTTAACAACAACCAGAGTCCTTGAAATGTGTGCTCTTGAGACCACACATGGATCCATCAGTGTCATTGCATGTATGTTCTTTTCACTAACAACAACTGGAGTCATTGCATGTGTGTTCTTTTCACATACCACATATGGATCCACCAGTGTCATTGCATGTGTGCTCTTTTCACAATCCACCTATGGATCCACCAGTGTCATTGCATATGTGTTCTTTTTACTAACAACAACCAGAGTCATTTCATGACTGTTCTTCTCACATACCACCTATGGATCCACCAGTGACATTTGCATGTGTGCTCTTTTCACAATCCACCTATGGATCCACCGGTGTCAATGCATGTGTGTTCTTTTCACTAACAATAACCAGAGTCATTTCATGACTGTTCTCCTCACGTACCACCTATGGATCCACCAGTGTCATTGCATGTGTGCTCTTTTCACAATCCACCTATGGATCCACCAGCGTCATTGCATTTGTGTTCTTTTTAATAACAACAACCAGAATCATTTCATGACTGTTCTTCTCACATACCACCTATGGATCCACCAGTGTCATGGCGTGTGTGTTCTCTTCACAATCCACACATGGATCCCCCAATGTCATTGCATGTGTGATCTTTTTACTAATAACAACCAGATTCATTGCATGTGTGTTCTCTTTAGAGACCACACATGGATCCACCAGTGTCATTGCATGTGTGTTCTTTTTACTAACAATAACCAGTTTCATTTTAATGTGTGTTCTCTTCAGAGACCACACATGGATCCACCAGTGTCATTGCATGTGTGTCCTTTTCACTACAACAACTGGATTCATTGCATGTGTGTTCTTTTCACATACCACATATGGATCCACCAGCGTCATTGCATGTGTGCTCTTTTCACAATCCACCTATGGATCCACCAGTGACATTGCATGTGTATTCTTTTTACCAACAATAACCAGAGTCATTTCATGGCTGTTCTGCTCACATACCACCTATGGATCCACTAGTGTCATTGCATGTGTGTTCTCTTCACAATCCACACATGGATCCACTAGTGTCATTGCATGTGTGTTCTTTTTAGTAACAACAACTAGAGTCATTGCATGTGTGTTCTCTTCAGAGACCACACATGGATCCACCAATGTCCTTTGCATGTGTGGTCTTTTAACTAACAACAACCAGTCATTGAAATCAGGTTTCTCTTCAGAGACCACACATGGATCCACCAGTGTCATTGCATGTATGTTCTTTTCACTAACAACAACTGGAGTCATTGCATGTGTGTTGTTTTCACATACCACATATGGATCCACCAGTGTCATTGCATGTGTGCTCTTTTCAAAATCCACCTATGGATCCACTAGTGTCATTGCATGTGTGTTCTTTTTACTAACAACAACCAGAGTCATTGAAATGTGTGTTCTTTTCACATACCACCTATGGATCCACCAGTGTCATTGCATGTGTGTTCTTTTTAGTAACAACAACTGGAGTCATTGCATGTGTGTTCTTTTCACATACCACATGTGGATCCACCAGTGTCATGGAAATGTGTGTTCTCTTTAGAGACCACACATGGATCCACCAGTGTCATTGCATGTATGTTCTATGCACTAACAACAACTGGAGTCATTGCATGTGTGTTCTTTTCACATACCACATATGGATCCATCAGTGTCATTGCATGTGTGCTCTTTTCACACTCCACCTATGGATCCACCAGTGTCATTGCATGTGTGTTCTTTTTACTAACAACAACCAGAGTCATTTCATGACTGTTCTTCTCACATACCACCTATGGATCCACCTGTGTCATTTGCATGTTTGCTCATTTCAAAATCCACCTATGGATCCACCGGTGTCATTGCATGTGTGTTCTTTTCACTAACAACAACCAGAGTCATTTCTTGACTGTTCTTCTCAAATATCACATATGGATCCACCAGTCTCATTGCATGTGTGCTCTTTGCACAATCCACCTATGGATCCACCAGTGTCATTGAATGTGTGATCTTTTTACTAACAACAACCAGAGTCATTTCATGATAGTTCTACTCACATACCACCTATGGATCTACCAGTGTCATTGCATGTGTGTTCTCTTCACAATCCACACATGGATCCACCAGTGTCATTGCATGTGTGCTCTTTTTACTAACAACAACCAGAGTCATTGCATGTGTGTTCTCCTCAGAGACCACACACGGATCCACCAGTGTCATTGCATGTGTGTTCTTTTTAGTAACAACAACAAGAGTGATTCCATGTGTGTTCTCTTCAGATAACACACATGGATCCACCAGTGTCATTGCATGTGTGTTCTTTTTACTAACAACAACCAGAGTCATTGAAATGTGTGTTCTCTTTAGAGACCACACATGGATCCACCGGTGTCATTGCATGTGTGTTCTTTTCAGTAACAACAACTAGAGTCATTGCATGTGTGTTCTTTTCACATACCACATATGGATCCACCAGTGTCATTGCATGTGTGCTCTTTTCACAATCCACCTATGGATCCACTAGTGTCATTGCATGTGTTCTTTTTACTAACAACAACGAGTCATTTCATTTGTTCTTCTCACATACCACCTATGGATCCACAGTGTCATTGCATGTGTGTTCTTTTTAGTAACAACAAGAGTCATTGCATGTGTGTTCTTTTCACATACCATATGGATCCACCACTGTCATTGAAATGTGAGTTCTCTTTAGAGACCACACATCGATCCACCTTTGTAATTGCATGTCTGTTATTTTCACTAACAACAACTGGAGTCATTGCATGTGTGTTCTTTTCACATACCACATATGGATCCACCAGTGTCATTCCATGTGTGCTCTTTTCACAATCCACCTATGGATCCACCAGTGACATTGCATGTGTGTTCTTTTTACAAACAACAACCAGAGTCATTTCATGACTGTTCTTTTCACATACCACCTATGGATCCACCAGTGTCATTGCATGTGTGTTCTCTTCACAATCCACACATGGATCCATTAGTGTCATTGCATGTGTGCTCTTTTTACTAACAACAACTAGAGTCATTGCATGTGTGTTCTCCTCAGAGACCACACATGGATCCACCAGTGTCATGGCATGTGTGTTCTTTTTACTAACAACAACTAGAGTCATTGAAATGTGTGTTCTCTTGAGAGACCACACATGGATCCACCAGTGTCATTGGATGTGTGTTCTTTTCACTAACAACAACTGGAGTCATTGCATGTGTGTTCTTTTCACATACCACATATGGATCCACCAGTGTCATTGCATGTGTTCTATTTTCACAATCCACCTATGGATCCACCAGTGTCATTGCATGTGTGTTCTTTTTACTAACAACAACCAGACTCATTTCATGACTGTTCTTCTCACATACCACTTATGGATCCACTAGTGTCATTGCATGTGTGTTCTCTTCACAATCTACACATGGATCCACCAGTGTCATTGCATGTGTGTTCTTTTTAGTAACAACAACCAGAGTCATTGCATGTGTGTTCTCTTCAGAGACAACACATGGATCCACCAGTGTCATTGCATGTGTCTTATTTTTACTAACAACAACCAGAGTCCTTGAAATGTGTGCTCTCTTCAGAGACCACACATGGATCCATCGGTGTCATTGCATGTATGTTCTTTTCACTAACAACAACTGGAGTCATTGTATGTGTGTTCTTTTCACATACCACATATGGATCCACCAGTGTCATTGCATGTGTGCTCTTTTCACAATCCACCTATGGATCCACCAGTGTCATTGCATATGTGTTCTTTTTACTAACAAAAACCAGAGTCATTTCATGACTGTTCTTCTCACATACCACCTATGGATCACCAGTGTCATTTGCATGTGTGCTCTTTTCACAATCCACCTATGGATCCACCGGTGTCATTGCATGTGTGTTCTTTTCACTAACAATAACCAGAGTCATTTCATGACTGTTCTTCTCACATACCACCTATGGATCCACCAGTGTCATTGCATGTGTGCTCTTTTCACAATCCACCTATGGATCCACCAGTGTCATTGCATTTGTGTTCTTTTTACTAACAACAACCAGAGTCATTTCATGACTGTTCTTCTCACATACCACCTATGGATCCACCAGTGTCATTGCGTGTGTGTTCTCTTCACAATCCACACATGGATCCCCCAATGTCATTGGATGTGTGATCTTTTTACTAACAACAACCAGAGTCATTGCATGTGTGTTCTCTTCAGAGACCACACATGGAACCACCAGTGTCATTGCATGTGTGTTCTTTTTACTAACAATAACCAGAGTCATTGAAATGTGTGTTCTCTTCAGAGACCACACATGGATCCACCAGTGTCATTGCATGTGTGTCCTTTTCACTACAACAACTGGATTCATTGCATGTGTGTTCTTTTCACATACCACATATGGATCCACGAGTGTCATTGCATGTGTGCTCTTTTCACAATCCACCTATGGATCCACCAGTGACATTGCATGTGTATTCTTTTTACCAACAACAACCAGAGTCATTTCATGACTGTTCTTTTCACATACCACCTATGGATCCACCAGTGTCATTGCATGTGTGTTCTCTTCACAATCCACACATGGATCCACTAGTGTCATTGCATGTGTGTTCTTTTTAGTAACAACAACTAGAGTCATTGCATGTGTGTTCTCTTTAGAGACCACACATGGATCCTGAGTCATCCTTTGCATGTGTGGTCTTTTAACTAACAACAACCAGAGTCATTGAAATGTGTGCTCTCTTTAGAGACCACACATGGATCCACCGGTGTCATTGCATGTATGTTCTTTTTACTAACAACAATTGGAGTCATTGCATGTGTGTTGTTTTCACATACCACATATGGATCCACCAGTGTCATTGCACGCGTGCTCTTTTCAAAATCCACCTATGGATCCACCAGTGTCATTGCATGTGTGTTCTTTTTACTAACAACAACCAGAGTCATTGAAATGTGTGCTCTTTTCACAATCCACCTATGGATCCACCAGTGTCATTGCATGTGTGTTCTTTTTACTAACAACAACCAGAGTCATTGAAATGTGTGTTGTTTTCACATACCACCTATGGATCCACCAGTGTCATTGCATGTGTGTTCTTTGTAGTAGCAACAACTGGAGTCGTTGCATCTGTGTTCTTTTCACATACCACATATGGATCCACCAGTGTCATTGAAATGTGTGTTCTCTTCAGAGACCACACATGGATCCACCAGTGTCATTGCATGTATGTTCTTTGCACTAACAACCACTGGAGTCATTGCATGTGTGTTCTTTTCACATACCACATATGGATCCATCAGTGTCATTGCATGTGTGCTCTTTTCACACTCCACCTATGGATCCACCAGTGTCATTGCATGTGTGTTCCTTTACGACAACAACCAGAGTCATTGCATGACTGTTCTTCTCACATACCACCTATGGATCCACCGGTGTCATTTGCATGTGTGCTCTTTTCAAAATCCACCTATGGATCCACGGGTGTCATTGCATGTGTGTTCTTTTCACTAACAACAACCAGAGTCATTTCATGACTGTTCTGCTCACATACCACATATGGATCCACCAGTCTCATTGCATGTGTGCTCTTTTCACAATCCACCTATGGATCCACCAGTGTCATTGAATGTGTGTTCTTTTTACTAACAACAACCAGAGTCATTTCATGATAGTTCTTCTCACATACCACCTATGGATCTACCAGTGTCATTGCATGTGTGTTCTCTTCACAATCCACACATGGATCCACCAGTGTCATTGCATGTGTGCTCTTTTTACTAACAACAACCAGAGTCATTGCATGTGTGTTCTCCTCAGAGACCACATGGATCCTAATGTCATTGCATGTGTGCTCTTTTACTAACAACAACGAGTCATTGCATGTGTGTTCTCCTCAGACCACACATGGATCCACCATGTCATTGCATGTGTGTTCTTTGTACTAACAACAACCAGAGTCATTGCATGTGTGCTCTTTTCACAATCCACCTATGGATCCACCAGTGTCATTGCATGTGTGTTCTTTTTACTAACAATAACCAGAGTCATTGAAATGTGTGTTCTTTTCACATACCACCTATGGATCCACCAGTGTCATTGCATGTGTGTTCTTTTTAGTAACAACAACTGGAGTCATTGCATGTGTGTTCTTTTCACATACCACATATGGATCAACAAGTGTCATTGAAATGTGTGTTCTCTTCAGAGACCACACATGGATCCACCAGTGTCATTGCATGTATGTTCTTTTCACTAACAACAACTGGAGTCATTGCATGTGTGTTCTTTTCACATACCACATATGGATCCACCAGTGTCATTGCATGTCTGCTCTTTTCACAATCCACCTATGGATCCACCAGTGTCATTGCATGTTTGTTCTTTTTACTAACAACAACCAGAGTCATTTCATAACTGTTCTTCTCACATACCACCTATGGATCCACCAGTGTCATTGCATGTGTGTTCTCTTCACAATCCACACATGGATCCACCAGTGTCATGGCATGTGTGTTCTTTTTAGTAACAACAACCAGAGTCATTGCATGTGTGTTCTCTTCAGAGACCACACATGGATCCACCAGTGTCATTGCATGTGTCTTCTTTTTACTAACAACAACCAGAGTCATTGAAATGTGTGCTCTCATCAGAGACCACACATGGATCCATCGGTGTCATTGCATGTATGTTCTTTTCACTAACAACAACTGGAGTCATTGCATGTGTGTTCTTTTCATAACCACATATGGATCCACCAGTGTCATTGCATGTGTGCTCTTTTCACACTCCACCTATGGATCCACCAGTGTCATTGCATGTGTGTTCTTTTTACTAACAACAACTAGAGTCATTTCATGACTGTTCTTCTCACATACCACCTATGGATCCACCGGTGTCATTTGCATGTGTGCTCTTTTCAAAATCCACCTATGGATCCACCGGTGTCATTGCATGTGTGTTCTTTTCACTAACAACAACCAGAGTCATTTCATGACTGTTCTTCTCACATACCACATATGGATCCACCAGTCTCATTACATGTGTGCTATTTTCACAATCCACCTATGGATCCACCAGTGTCATTGAATGTGTGTTCTTTTTACTAACAACAACCAGAGTCATTTCATGATAGTTCTTCTCACATACCACCTATGGATCTACCAGTGTCATTGCATGTGTGTTCTCTTCACAATCCACACATGGATCCACCAGTGTCATTGCATGTGTGCTCTTTTTACTAACAACAACCAGAGTCATTGCATGTGTGTTCTCCTCAGAGACCACACATGGATCCACCAGTGTCATTGCATGTGTGCTCTTTTTACTAACAACAACCAGAGTCATTGCATGTGTGTTCTCCTCAGAGACCACACATGGATCCACCAGTGTCATTGCATGTGTGTTCTTTTTACTAACAACAACCAGAGTCATTGAAATGTATGCTCTTTTCACAATCCACCTATGGATCCACCAGTGTCATTGCATGTGTGTTCTTTTTACTAACAACAACCAGAGTCATTGAAATGTCTGTTCTTTTCACATACCACCTATGGATCCACCAGTGTCATTGCATGTGTGTTCTTTTTAGTAACAACAACTGGAGTCATTGCATGTGTGTTCTTTTCACATACCACATATGGATCCACCAGTGTCATTGAAATGTGTGTTCTCTTCAGAGACCACACATGGATCCTGATGTCATTGCATGTATGTTCTTTGCACTAACAACCATGAGTCATTGCATGTGTGTTCTTTTCACATACCACATATGGATCCATCAGTGTCATTGCATGTGTGCTCTTTTCACACTCCACCTATGGATCCACCAGTGTCATTGCATGTGTGTTCTTTTTACTAACAACAACATGAGTCATTGCATGACTGTTCTTCTCACATACCACCTATGGATCCACCGGTGTCATTTGCATGTGTGCTCTTTTCAAAATCCACCTATGGATCCACCGGTGTCATTGCATGTGTGTTCTTTTCACTAACAACAACCAGAGTCATTTCATGACTGTTCTGCTCACATACCACATATGGATCCACCAGTCTCATTGCATGTGTGCTCTTTTCACAATCCACCTATGGATCCACCAGTGTCATTGAATGTGTGTTCTTTTTACTAACAACAACCAGAGTCATTTCATGATAGTTCTTCTCACATACCACCTATGGATCTACCAGTGTCATTGCATGTGTGTTCTCTTCACAATCCACACATGGATCCACCAGTGTCATTGCATGTGTGCTCTTTTTACTAACAACAACCAGAGTCATTGCATGTGTGTTCTCCTCAGAGACCACACATGGATCCACCAATGTCATTGCATGTGTGCTCTTTTTACTAACAACAACCAGAGTCATTGCATGTGTGTTCTCCTCAGAGACCACACATGGATCCACCAGTGTCATTGCATGTGTGTTCTTTTTACTAACAACAACCAGAGTCATTGAAATGTGTGCTCTTTTCACAATCCACCTATGGATCCACCAGTGTCATTGCATGTGTGTTCTTTTTACTAACAATAACCAGAGTCATTGAAATGTGTGTTCTTTTCACATACCACCTATGGATCCACCAGTGTCATTGCATGTGTGTTCTTTTTAGTAACAACAACTGGAGTCATTGCATGTGTGTTCTTTTCACATACCACATATGGATCAACAAGTGTCATTGAAATGTGTGTTCTCTTCAGAGACCACACATGGATCCACCAGTGTCATTGCATGTATGTTCTTTTCACTAACAACAACTGGAGTCATTGCATGTGTGTTCTTTTCACATACCACATATGGATCCACCAGTGTCATTGCATGTCTGCTCTTTTCACAATCCACCTATGGATCCACCAGTGTCATTGCATGTTTGTTCTTTTTACTAACAACAACCAGAGTCATTTCATAACTGTTCTTCTCACATACCACCTATGGATCCACCAGTGTCATTGCATGTGTGTTCTCTTCACAATCCACACATGGATCCACCAGTGTCATGGCATGTGTGTTCTTTTAGTAACAACCAGTCATTGCATGTGTGTTCTCTTCAGAGACCACACATGGATCCTGATGTCATTGCATGTGTCTTCTTTTTACTAACAACAACCAGAGTCATTGAAATGTGTGCTCTCATCAGAGACCACACATGGATCCATCGGTGTCATTGCATGTATGTTCTTTTCACTAACAACAACTGGAGTCATTGCATGTGTGTTCTTTTCATAACCACATATGGATCCACCAGTGTCATTGCATGTGTGCTCTTTTCACACTCCACCTATGGATCCACCAGTGTCATTGCATGTGTGTTCTTTTTACTAACAACAACTAGAGTCATTTCATGACTGTTCTTCTCACATACCACCTATGGATCCACCGGTGTCATTTGCATGTGTGCTCTTTTCAAAATCCACCTATGGATCCACCGGTGTCATTGCATGTGTGTTCTTTTCACTAACAACAACCAGAGTCATTTCATGACTGTTCTTCTCACATACCACATATGGATCCACCAGTCTCATTACATGTGTGCTATTTTCACAATCCACCTATGGATCCACCAGTGTCATTGAATGTGTGTTCTTTTTACTAACAACAACCAGAGTCATTTCATGATAGTTCTTCTCACATACCACCTATGGATCTACCAGTGTCATTGCATGTGTGTTCTCTTCACAATCCACACATGGATCCACCAGTGTCATTGCATGTGTGCTCTTTTTACTAACAACAACGACAGTCAATGCATGAGTGTTCTCAGAGACCACACATGGATCCTGATGTCATTGCATGTGTGCTCTTTTTACTAACAACAACCAGAGTCATTGCATGTGTGTTCTCCTCAGAGACCACACATGGATCCTGATGTCATTGCATGTGTGTTCTTTTTACTAACAACAACCAGAGTCATTGAAATGTATGCTCTTTTCACAATCCACCTATGGATCCACCAGTGTCATTGCATGTGTGTTCTTTTTACTAACAACAACCAGAGTCATTGAAATGTCTGTTCTTTTCACATACCACCTATGGATCCACCAGTGTCATTGCATGTGTGTTCTTTTTAGTAACAACAACTGGAGTCATTGCATGTGTGTTCTTTTCACATACCACATATGGATCCACCAGTGTCATTGAAATGTGTGTTCTCTTCAGAGACCACACATGGATCCACCAGTGTCATTGCATGTATGTTCTTTGCACTAACAACCACTGGAGTCATTGCATGTGTGTTCTTTTCACATACCACATATGGATCCATCAGTGTCATTGCATGTGTGCTCTTTTCACACTCCACCTATGGATCCACCAGTGTCATTGCATGTGTGTTCTTTTTACTAACAACAACATGAGTCATTGCATGACTGTTCTTCTCACATACCACCTATGGATCCACCGGTGTCATTTGCATGTGTGCTCTTTTCAAAATCCACCTATGGATCCACCGGTGTCATTGCATGTGTGTTCTTTTCACTAACAACAACCAGAGTCATTTCATGACTGTTCTTCTCACATACCACATATGGATCCACCAGTCTCATTGCATGTGTGCTCTTTTCACAATCCACCTATGGATCCACCAGTGTCATTGAATGTGTGTTCTTTTTACTAACAACAACCAGAGTCATTTCATGATAGTTCTTCTCACATACCACCTATGGATCTACCAGTGTCATTGCATGTGTGTTCTCTTCACAATCCACTCATGGATCCACCAGTGTCATTGCATGTGTGCTCTTTTTACTAACAACAACCAGAGTCATTGCATGTGTGTTCTCCTTAGAGACCACACATGGATCCACCAATGTCATTGCATGTGTGCTCTTTTTACTAACAACAACCAGAGTCATTGCATGTGTGTTCTCCTCAGAGACCACACATGGATCCACCAGTGTCATTGCATGTGTGTTCTTTTTACTAACAACAACCAGAGTCATTGAAATGTGTGTTCTCTTCAGAGACCACACATGGATCCACCACTGTCATTGCATGTGTGTTCTTTTCACTAACAACAAATGGAGTCATTGCATGTGTGTTCTTTTCACATACCACATATGGATCCACCAGTGTCATTGCATGTGTTCTATTTTAACAATCCACCTATGGATCCACCAGTGTCATTGCATGTGTGTTCTTTTTACTAACAACAACCAGAGTCATTTCATGACTGTTCTTCTCACATACCACTTATGGATCCACTAGTGTCATTGCATGTGTGTTCTCTTCACAATCCACACATGGATCCACCAGTGTCATTGCATGTGTGTTCTTTTTAGTAACAACAACCAGAGTCATTGCATGTGTTCTCTTCAGAGACAACACATGGATCCACCAGTGTCATTGCATGTGTCTTATTTTTACTAACAACAACCAGAGTCCTTGAAATGTGTGCTCTCTTCAGAGACCACACATGGATCCATCGGTGTCATTGCATGTATGTTCTTTTCACTAACAACAACTGGAGTCATTGCATGTGTGTTCTTTTCACATACCACATATGGATCCACCAGTGTCATTGCATGTGTGCTCTTTTCACAATCCACCTATGGATCCACCAGTGTCATTGCATATGTGTTCTTTTTACTAACAACAACCAGAGTCATTTCATGACTATTCTTCTCACATACCACCTATGGATCCACCAGTGTCATTTGCATGTGTGCTCTTTTCACAATCCACCTTTGGATCCACCGGTGTCATTGCATGTGTGGTATTTTCACTAACAATAACCAGAGTCATTTCATGACTGTTCTTCTCACATACCACCTATGGATCCACCAGTGTCATTGCATGTGTGCTCTTTTCACAATCCACCTATGGATCCACCAGTGTCATTGCATTTGTGTTCTTTTTACTAACAATAACCAGAGTCATTTCATGACTGTTCTTCTCACATACCACCTATGGATCCACCAGTGTCATTGCGTGTGTGTTCTCTTCACAATCCACACATGGATCCCCCAATGTCATTGCATGTGTGATCTTTTTACTAACAACAACCAGAGTCATTGCATGTGTGTTCTCTTCAGAGACCACACATGGATCCACCAGTGTCATTGCATGTGTGTTCTTTTTACTAACAATAACTAGAGTCATTGAAATGTGTGTTCTCTTCAGAGACCACACATGGATCCACCAGTGTCATTGCATGTGTGTCCTTTTCACTACAACAACTGGATTCATTGCGTGTGTGTTCTTTTCACATACCATATATGGATCCACGAGTGTCATTACATGTGTGCTCTTTTCACAATCCACCTATGGATCCACCAGTGACATTGCATGTGTATTCTTTTTACCAACAACAACCAGAGTCATTTCATGGTTGTTCTGCTCACATACCACCTATGGATCCACTAGTGTCATTGCATGTGTGTTCTCTTCACAATCCACACATGGATCCACTAGTGTCATTGCATGTGTGTTCTTTTTAGTAACAACAACTAGTCATTGCATGTGTGTTCTCTTCAGAGACCACACATGGATCCACCAGTGTCACTGCATGTGTGGTCTTTTAAATAACAACAATCAGAGTCATTGCAATGTGTGCTCTCTTTAGAGACCACACATGGATCCACCAGTGTCATTGCATGTATGTTCTTTTCACTAACAACAACTGGAGTCATTGCATGTGCGTTGTTTTCACATACCACATATGGATCCACCAGTGTCATTGCATGTGTGCTCTTTTCAAAATCCACCTATGGATCCACCAGTGTCATTGCATGCGTCTTCTTTTTACTAACAACAACCAGAGTCATTGAAATGTGTGCTCTTTTCACAATCCACCTATGGATCCACCAGTGTCATTGCATGTGTGTTCTTTTTACTAACAACAACCAGAGTCATTGAAATATGTGTTCTTTTCACATACCACCTATGGATCCACCAGTGTCATTGCATGTGTGTTCTTTTTAGTAACAACAACTGGAGTCATTGCATGTGTGTTCTTTTCAAATACCACATATGGATCCACCAGTGTCATTGAAATGTGTGTTCTCTTCAGAGACCACACATGGATCCTGATGTCATTGAATGTATGTTCTTTGCACTAACAACAACTGGAGTCATTGCATGTGTGTTCTTTTCACATACCACATATGGATCCATCAGTGTCATTGCATGTGTGCTCTTTTCACACTCCACCTATGGATCCACCAGTGTCATTGCATGTGTGTTCTTTTTACTAACAACAACCAGAGTCATTTCATGACTGTTCTTCTCACATACCACCTATGGATCCACCGGTGTCATTTGCATGTGTGCTCTTTTCAAAATCCACCTATGGATCCCCCGGTGTCATTGCATGTGTGTTCTTTTCACTAACAACAACCAGAGTCATTTCATGACTGTTCTTCTCACATACCACATATGGATCCACCAGTCTCATTGCATGTGTGCTCTTTTCACAATCCACCTATGGATCCACCAGTGTCATTGAATGTGTGTTCTTTTTACTAACAACAACCAGAGTCATTTCATGATAGTTCTTCTCACATACCACCTATGGATCTACCAGTGTCATTGCATGTGTGTTCTCTTCACAATCCACACATGGATCCACCAGTGTCATTGCATGTGTGCTCTTTTTACTAACAACAACCAGAGTCATTGCATGTGTGTTCTCCTCAGAGACCACACATGGATCCACCAGTGTCATTGCATGTGTGTTCTTTTTAGTAACATCAACCAGAGTCATTGCATGTGTGTTCTCTTCAGATACCACACATGGATCCATCAGTGTCATTGCATGTGTGTTCTTTTTACTAACAACAACCAGAGTCATTGAAATGTGTGTTCTCTTTAGAGACCACACATGGATCCACCGGTGTCATTGCATGTGTGTTCTTTTCAGTAACAACAACTAGAGTCATTGCATGTGTGTTCTTTTCACATACCACATATGGATCCACCAGTGTCATTGCATGTGTGCTCTTTTCACAATCCACCTATGGATCCACTAGTGTCATTGCATGTGTGTTCTTTTTACTAACAACAACCAGAGTCATTGAAATATGTGTTCTTTTCACATACCACCTATGGATCCACCAGTGTCATTGCATGTGTGTTCTTTTTAGTAACAACAACTGGAGTCATTGCATGTGTGTTCTTTTCAAATACCACATATGGATCCACCAGTGTCATTGAAATGTGTGTTCTCTTCAGAGACCACACATGGATCCACCAATGTCATTGTATGTATGTTCTTTGCACTAACAACAACTGGAGTCATTGCATGTGTGTTCTTTTCACATACCACATATGGATCCATCAGTGTCATTGCATGTGTGCTCTTTTCACACTCCACCTATGGATCCACCAGTGTCATTGCATGTGTGTTCTTTTTACTAACAACAACCAGAGTCATTTCATGACTGTTCTTCTCACATACCACCTATGGATCCACCGGTGTCATTTGCATGAGTGCTCTTTTCAAAATCCACGTATGGATCCCCCGGTGTCATTGCATGTGTGTTCTTTTCACTAACAATAACCAGAGTCATTTCATGACTGTTCTTCTCACATACCACATATGGATCCACCAGTCTCATTGCATGTGTGCTCTTTTCACAATCCACCTATGGATCCACCAGTGTCATTGAATGTGTGTTCTTTTTACTAACAACAACCAGAGTCATTTCATGATAGTTCTTCTCACATACCACCTATGGATCTACTAGTGTCATTGCATGTGTGTTCTCTTCACAATCCACACATGGATCCACCAGTGCCATTGCATGTGTTCTCTTTTTACTAACAACAACCAGAGTCATTGCATGTGTGTTCTCCTCAGAGACCACACATGGATCCACTAGTGTCATTGCATGTGTGTTCTTTTTAGTAACATCAACCAGAGTCATTGCATGTGTGTTCTCTTCAGATACCACACATGGATCCACCAGTGTCATTGCATGTGTGTTCTTTTTACTAACAACAACCAGAGTCATTGAAATGTGTGTTCTCTTTAGAGACCACACATGGATCCACCGGTGTCATTGCATGTGTGTTCTTTTCAGTAACAACAACTAGAGTCATTGCATGTGTGTTCTTTTCACATACCACATATGGATCCACCAGTTTCATTGCATGTGTGTTCTTCTCACATTCCACCTATGGATCCACTAGTGTCATTGCATGTGTTATTTTTACTAACAACAACAGTCATTGAAATATGTGTTCTTTTCACATACCACCTATGGATCCACCAGTGTCATTGCATGTGTGTTCTTTTTAGTAACAACAACTGGAGTCATTGCATGTGTGTTCTTTTCAAATACCACATATGGATCCACCAGTGTCATTGAAATGTGTGTTCTCTTTAGAGACCACACATGGATCCACCAGTGTCATTGTATGTATGTTCTTTGCACTAACAACAACTGGAGTCATTGCATGTGTGTTCTTGTCACAGACCACATGTGGATCCATCAGTGTCATTGCATGTGCTCTTTTCACACTCCACCTATGGATCCACAGTGTCATTGCATGTGTGTTCTTTTACTAAGAACAACAGAGTCATTTCATGACTGTTCTTCTCACATACCACCTATGGATCCACCGGTGTCATTTGCATGTGTGCTGTTTTCAAAAACCACGAATGGATCCCCCGGTGTCATTGCATGTGTGGTCTTTTCACTAACAACAACAGAGTCATTTCATGACTGTTCTTCTTCTCACATACCACATATGGATCCACCAGTCTCATTGCATGTGTGCTCTTTCACAATCCACCTATGGATCCACGGTGTCATTGAATGTGTGTTCTTTTTACTAACAACAACCAGAGTCATTTCATGATAGTTCTTCTCACATACCACCTATGGATCTACCAGTGTCATTGCATGTGTGTTCTCTTCACAATCCACACATGGAACCACCAGTGTCATTGCATGTGTGTTTTTTACTAACAACAACGAGTCATTGCATGTGTGTTCTCCTCAGAGACCACACATGGATCCACCAGTGTCATTGCATGTGTGTTCTTTTTAGTAACATCAACCAGAGTCATTGCATGTGTGTTCTCTTCAGATACCACACATGGATCCACCAGTGTCATTGCATGTGTGTTCTTTTTACTAACAACAACCAGAGTCATTGAAATGTGTGTTCTCTTTAGAGACCACACATGGATCCACCGGTGTCATTGCATGTGTGTTCTTTTCAGTAACAACAACTAGAGTCATTGCATGTGTGTTCTTTTCACATACCACATATGGATCCACCAGTGTCATTGCATGTGTGCTCTTTTCACAATCCACCTATGGATCCACTAGTGTCATTGCATGTGTGTTCTTTTTACTAACAACAACCAGAGTCATTTCATGACTGTTCTTCTCACATACCACCTATGGATCCACCAGTGTCATTGCATGTGTGTTCTTTTTAGTAACAACAACCAGAGTCATTGCATGTGTGTTCTTTTCACATACCACATATGGATCCACCACTGTCATTGAAATGTGTGTTCTCTTTAGAGACCACACATCGATCCACAAGTGTCATTGCATGTATGCTCTTTTCACTAACAACAACTGGAGTCATTGCATGTGTGTTCTTTTCACATACCACATATGGATCCACCAGTGTCATTCCATGTGTGCTCTTTTCACAATCCACCTATGGATCCACCAGTGACATTGCATGTGTGTTCTTTTTACAAACAACAACCAGAGTCATTTCATGATTGTTCTTCTCACATACCACCTATGGATCCACCAATGTCATTGCATGTGTGTTCTCTTCACAATCCACACATGGATCCATTAGTGTCATTGCATGTGTGCTCTTTTTAGTAACAACAACTAGAGTCATTGCATGTGTGTTCTCCTCAGAGACCACACATGTATCCACCAATGTCATTGCATGTGTGTTCTTTTTACTAACAACAACTAGAGCCATTGAAATGTGTGTTCTCTTCAGAGACCACACATGGACCTACTAGTGTCATTGCATGTGTGTTCTTTTCACTAACAACAACTAGAGTCATTGCATGTGTGTTCTTTTCACATACCACATATGGATCCACCAGTGTGATTGCATGTGTTCTATTTTCACAATCCACCTATTTATCCACCAGTGTCATTGCATGTGTGTTCTTTTTACTAACAACAACCAAACTCATTTCATGACTGTTCGTCTCACATACCACCTATGGATCCACCAGTGTCATTGCATGTGTGTTCTTTTCACAATCCATCTATGGATCCACCAGTGTCATTGCATGTGTGTTCTTTTTAGTAACAACAACTGGAGTCATTGCATGTGTGTTCTTTTCACATACCACATATGGATCCACCAATGTCATTGCATGTGTGCTCTTTTCACAATCCACCTATGGATCCACCAGTGTCATTGCATGTGTGTTCTTTTTACTAACAACAACCAGAGTAATTTCATGACTGTTCTTCTCACGTACCACCTACGGATCCAACAGTGTCATTGCATGTGTGTTCTTTTTAGTAACAACAACTGGAGTCATTGCATGTGTGTTCTTTTCACATACCACATATGGATCCACTAGTGTCATTGAAATGTGTGTTCTCTTCAGAGACCACACATGGATCCACTAGTGTCATTGCATGTATGTTCTTTTCACTAACAACAACTAGAGTCATTGCATGTGTGTTCTTTTCACATACCACATATGGATCCACCAGTGTCATTGCATGTGTGCTCTTTTCACAATCCACCTATGGATCCACCAGTGTCATTGCATGTGTGCTCTTTTCACAATCCACCTATGGATCCACCAGTGTCATTGAATGTGTGTTCTTTTTACTAACAACAACCAGAGTCATTTCATGATAGTTCTTCTCACATACCACCTATGGATCTACCAGTGTCATTGCATGTGTGTTCTCTTCACAATCCACACATGTATCCACCAGTGTCATTGCATGTGTGCTCTTTTTACTAACAACAACCAGAGTCATTGCATGTGTGTTCTCCTCAGAGACCACACATGGATCCACCAGTGTCATTGCATGTGTGTTCTTTTTAGTAACATCAACCAGAGTCATTGCATGTGTGTTCTCTTCAGATACCACACATGGATCCACCAGTGTCATTGCATGTGTGTTCTTTTTACTAACAACAACCAGAGTCATTGAAATGTGTGTTCTCTTTAGATACCACACATGGATCCACCGGTGTCATTGCATGTGTGTTCTTTTCAGTAACAACAACTAGAGTCATTGCATGTGTGTTCTTTTCACATACCACATATGGATCCACCAGTTTCATTGCATGTGTGCCCTTTTCACAATCCACCTATGGATCCACTAGTGTCATTGCATGTGTGTTCTTTTTACTAACAACAACCAGAGTCATTGAAATATGTGTTCTTTTCACATACCACCTATGGATCCACCAGTGTCATTGCATGTGTGTTCTTTTTAGTAACAACAACTGGAGTCATTGCATGTGTGTTCTTTTCAAATACCACATATGGATCCACCAGTGTCATTGAAATGTGTGTTCTCTTCAGAGACCACACATGGATCCACCAGTGTCATTGTATGTATGTTCTTTGTACTAACAACAACTGGAGTCATTGCATGTGTGTTCTTTTCACATACCACATATGGATCCATCAGTGTCATTGCATGTGTGCTCTTTTCACACTCCACCTATGGATCCACCAGTGTCATTGCATGTGTGTTCTTTTACTAACAACCAGAGTCATTTCATGACTGTTCTTCTCACATACCACCTATGGATCCACCGGTGTCATTTGCATGAGTGCTCTTTTCAAAATCCACCTATGGATCCCCCGGTGTCATTGCATGTGTGTTCTTTTCACTAACAACAACCAGAGTCATTTCATGACTGTTCTTCTCACATACCACATATGGATCCACCAGTCTCATTGCATGTGTGCTCTTTTCACAATCCACCTATGAATCCACCAGTGTCATTGAATGTGTGTTCTTTTTACTAACAACAACCATAGTCATTTCATGATAGTTCTTCTCACATACCACCTATGGATCTACCAGTGTCATTGCATGTGTGTTGTCTTCACAATCCACACATGGATCCACCAGTGTCATTGCATGTGTTCTCTTTTTACTAACAACAACCAGAGTCATTGCATGTGTGTTCTCCTCAGAGACCACACATGGATCCACCAGTGTCATTGCATGTGTGATCTTTTTAGTAACATCAACCAGAGTCATTGCATGTGTGTTCTCTTCAGATACCACACAAGGATCCACCAGTGTCATTGCATGTGTGTTCTTTTTACTAACAACAACCAGAGTCATTGAAATGTGTGTTCTCTTTAGAGACCACACATGGATCCACCGGTGTCATTGCATGTGTGTTCTTTTCAGTAACAACAACTAGAGTCATTGCATGTGTGTTCTTTTCACATACCACATATGGATCCACCAGTTTCATTGCATGTGTGATCTTTTCACGATCCACCTATGGATCGACTAGTGTCATTGCATGTGTGTTATTTTTACTAACAACAACCAGAGTCATTGAAATATGTGTTCTTTTCACATACCACCTATGGATCCACCAGTGTCATTGCATGTGTGTTCTTTTTAGTAACAACAACTGGAGTCATTGCATGTGTGTTCTTTTCAAATACCACATATGGATCCACCAGTGTCATTGAAATGTGTGTTCTCTTCAGAGACCACACATGGATCCACCAGTGTCATTGTATGTATGTTCTTTGCACTAACAACAACTGGAGTCATTGCATGTGTGTTCTTTTCACATACCACATATGGATCCATCAGTGTCATTGCATGTGTGCTCTCTTCACACTCCACCTATGGATCCACCAGTGTCATTGCATGTGTGTTCTTTTACTAACAACCAGAGTCATTTCATGACTGTTCTTCTCACATACCACCTATGGATCCACCGGTGTCATTTGCATGTGTGCTCTTTTCAAAATCCACCTATGGATCCCCCGGTGTCATTGCATGTGTGTTCTTTTCACTAACAACAACCAGAGTCATTTCATGACTGTTCTTCTCACATACCACATATGGATCCACCAGTCTCATTGCATGTGTGCTCTTTTCACAATCCACCTATGGATCCACCAGTGTCATTGAATGTGTGTTCTTTTTACTAACAACAACCAGAGTCATTTCATGATAGTTCTTCTCACATACCACCTATGGATCTACCAGTGTCATTGCATGTGTGTTCTCTTCACAATCCACACATGGATCCACCAGTGTCATTGCATGTGTGCTCTTTTTACTAACAACAACCAGAGTCATTGCATGTGTGTTCTCCTTAGAGACCACACATGGATCCACCAGTGTCATTGCATGTGTGTTCTTTTTAGTAACATCAACCAGAGTCATTGCATGTGTGTTCTCTTCAGATACCACACATGGATCCACCAGTGTCATTGCATGTGTGTTCTTTTTACTAACAACAACCAGAGTCATTGAAATGTGTGTTCTCTTTAGAGACCACACATGGATCCACCGGTGTCATTGCATGTGTGTTCTTTTCAGTAACAACAACTAGAGTCATTGCATGTGTGTTCTTTTCACATACCACATATGGATCCACCAGTTTCATTGCATGTGTGATCTTTTCACAATCCACCTATGGATCGACTAGTGTCATTGCATGTGTGTTATTTTTACTAACAACAACCAGAGTCATTGAAATATGTGTTCTTTTCACATACCACCTATGGATCCACCAGTGTCATTGCATGTGTGTTCTTTTTAGTAACAACAACTGGAGTCATTGCATGTGTGTTCTTTTCAAATACCACATATGGATCCACCAGTGTCATTGAAATGTGTGTTCTCTTTAGAGACCACACATGGATCCGCCAGTGTCATTGTATGTATGTTCTTTGCACTAACAACAACTGGAGTCATTGCATGTGTGTTCTTTTCACATACCACATATGGATCCATCAGTGTCATTGCATGTGTGCTCTTTTCACACTCCACCTATGGATCCACCAGTGTCATTGCATGTGTGTTCTTTTTACTAACAACAACCAGAGTCATTTCATGACTGTTCTTCTCACATACCACCTATGGATCCACCGGTGTCATTTGCATGTGTGCTCTTTTCAAAATCCACCTATGGATCCCCCGGTGTCATTGCATGTGTGTTCTTTTCACTAACAACAACCAGAGTCATTTCATGACTATTCTTCTCACATACCACATATGGATCCACCAGTCTCATTGCATGTGTGCTCTTTTCACAATCCACCTATGGATCCACCAGTGTGATTGAATGTGTGTTCTTTTTACTAACAACAACCAGAGTCATTTCATGATAGTTCTTCTCACATACCACCTATGGATCTACCAGTGTCATTGCATGTGTGTTCTCCACAATCCACACATGGATCCACCAGTGTCATTGCATGTGTGCTCTTTTTACTAACAACAACCAGAGTCATTGCATGTGTGTTCTCCTCAGAGACCACACATGGATCCACCAGTGTCATTGCATGTGTGTTCTTTTTAGTAACATCAACCAGAGTCATTGCATGTGTGTTCTCTTCAGATACCACACATGGATCCACCAGTGTCATTGCATGTGTGTTCTTTTTACTAACAACAACCAGAGTCATTGAAATGTGTGTTCTCTTTAGAGACCACACATGGATCCACCGGTGTCATTGCATGTATGTTCTTTTCAGTAACAACAACTAGAGTCATTGCATGTGTGTTCTTTTCACATACCACATATGGATCCACCAGTGTCATTGCATGTGTGCTCTTTTCACAATCCACCTATGGATCCACTAGTGTCATTGCATGTGTGTTCTTTTTACTAACAACAACCAGAGTCATTTCATGACTGTTCTTCTCACATACCACCTATGGATCCACCAGTGTCATTGCATGTGTGTTCTTTTTAGTAACAACAACCAGAGTCATTGCATGTGTGTTCTTTTCACATACCACATATGGATCCACCACTGTCATTGAAATGTGTGTTCTCTTTAGAGACCACACATCGATCCACAAGTGTCATTGCATGTATGCTCTTTTCACTAACAACAACTGGAGTCATTGCATGTGTGTTCTTTTCACATACCACATATGGATCCACCAGTGTCATTCCATGTGTGCTCTTTTCACAATCCACCTATGGATCCACCAGTGACATTGCATGTGTGTTCTTTTTACAAACAACAACCAGAGTCATTTCATGATTGTTCTTCTCCATACCACCTATGGATCCACCAATGTCATTGCATGTGTGTTCTCTTCACAATCCACACATGGATCCATTAGTGTCATTGCATGTGTGCTCTTTTTACTAACAACAACTAGAGTCATTGCATGTGTGTTCTCCTCAGAGACCACACATGGATCCACCAATGTCATTGCATGTGTGTTCTTTTTACTAACAACAACTAGAGCCATTGAAATGTGTGTTCTCTTCAGAGACCACACATGGACCCACTAGTGTCATTGCATGTGTGTTCTTTTCACTAACAACAACTAGAGTCATTGCATGTGTGTTCTTTTCACATACCACATATGGATCCACCAGTGTGATTGCATGTGTTCTATTTTCACAATCCACCTATTTATCCACCAGTGTCATTGCATGTGTGTTCTTTTTACTAACAACAGCAAAGTCATTTCATGACTGTTCGTCTCACATACCACCTATGGATCCACCAGTGTCATTGCATGTGTGTTCTTTTCACAATCCACCTATGGATCCACCAGTGTCATTGCATGTGTGTTCTTTTTAGTAACAACAACTGGAGTCATTGCATGTGTGTTCTTTTCACATACCACATATGGATCCACCAGTGCCATTGCGTGTGTGCTCTTTTCACAATCCACCTATGGATCCACCAGTGTCATTGCATGTGTGTTCTTTTCACTAACAACAACTAGAGTCATTGAAATGTGTGTTCTCTTCAGAGACCACACATGGATCCACCAGTGTCATTGGATGTGTGTTCTTTTCACTAACAACAACCGGAGTCATTGCATGTGTGTTCTTTTCACATACCACATATGGATCCACCAGTGTCATTGCATGTGTGATCTTTTCACAATCCACCTATGGATCCACCAGTGTCATTGCATGTGTGTTCTTTTTACTAACAACAACCAGAGTAATTTCATGACTGTTCTTCTCACGTACCACCTACGGATCCAACAGTGTCATTGCATGTGTGTTCTTTTTAGTAACAACAACTGGAGTCATTGCATGTGTGTTCTTTTCACATACCACATATGGATCCACTAGTGTCATTGAAATGTGTGTTCTCTTCAGAGACCACACATGGATCCACTAGTGTCATTGCATGTATGTTCTTTTCACTAACAAAAACTGGAGTCATTGCATGTGTGTTCTTTTCACATACCACATATGGATCCACCAGTGTCATTGCATGTGTGCTCTTTTCACAATCCACCTATGGATCCACCAGTGTCATTGCATGTGTGCTCTTTTCACAATCCACCTATGGATCCACCAGTGTCATTGAATGTGTGTTCTTTTTACTAACAACAACCAGAGTCATTTCATGATAGTTCTTCTCACATACCACCTATGGATCTACCAGTGTCATTGCATGTGTGTTCTCTTCACAATCCACACATGTATCCACCAGTGTCATTGCATGTGTGCTCGTTTTACTAACAACAACCAGAGTCATTGCATGTGCGTTCTCCTCAGAGACCACACATGGATCCACCAGTGTCATTCATGTGTGTTCTTTTTAGTAACATCAACCAGAGTCATTGCATGTGTGTTCTCTTCAGATACCACACATGGATCCACCAGTGTCATTGCATGTGTGTTCTTTTTACTAACAACAACCAGAGTCATTGAAATGTGTGTTCTCTTTAGAGACCACACATGGATCCACCGGTGTCATTGCATGTGTGTTCTTTTCAGTAACAACAACTAGAGTCATTGCATGTGTGTTCTTTTCACATACCACATATGGATCCACCAGTGTCATTGCATGTGTGCTGTTTTCACAATCCACCTATGGATCCACTAGTGTCATTGCATGTGTGTTCTTTTTACTAACAACAACTAGAGTCATTGAAATATGTGTTCTTTTCACATACCACCTATGGATCCACCAGTGTCATTGCATGTGTGTTCTTTTTAGTAACAACAACTGGAGTCATTGCATGTGTGTTCTTTTCAAATACCACATATGGATCCACCAGTGTCATTGCATGTGTGCTCTTTTCACAATCCACCTATGGATCCACCAGTGTCATTGCATATGTGTTCTTTTTACTAACAACAACCAGAGTCATTTCATGACTGTTCTTCTCACATACCACCTATGGATCCACCAGTGTCATTTGCATGTGTGCTCTTTTCACAATCCACCTTTGGATCCACCGGTGTCATTGCAAGTGTGTTATTTTCACTAACAATAACCAGAGTCATTTCATGACTGTTCTTCTCACATACCACCTATGGATCCACCAGTGTCATTGCATGTGTGCTCTTTTCACAATCCACCTATGGATCCACCAGTGTCATTGCATTTGTGTTCTTTTTACTAACAATAACCAGAGTCATTTCATGACTGTTCTTCTCACATACCACCTATGGATCCACCAGTGTCATTGCGTGTCTGTTCTCTTCACAATCCACACATGGATCCCCCAATGTCATTGCATGTGTGATCAATTTACTAACAACAACCAGAGTCATTGCATGTGTGTTCTCTTCAGAGACCACACATGGATCCACCAGTGTCATTGCATGTGTGTTCTTTTTACTAACAATAACTAGTGTCATTGAAATGTGTGTTCTCTTCAGAGACCACACATGGATCCACCAGTGTCATTGCATGTGTGTCCTTTTCACTACAACAACTGGATTCATTGCGTGTGTGTTCTTTTCACATACCACATATGGATCCACGAGTGTCATTACATGTGTGCTCTTTTCACAATCCACCTATGGATCCACCAGTGACATTGCATGTGTATTCTTTTTACCAACAACAACCAGAGTCATTTCATGGTTGTTCTGCTCACATACCACCTATGGATCCACTAGTGTCATTGCATGTGTGTTCTCTTCACAATCCACACATGGATCCACTAGTGTCATTGCATGTGTGTTCTTTTTAGTAACAACAACTAGTCAGTGCATGTGTGTTCTCTTCAGATACCACACATGGATCCACCAGTGTCACTGCATGTGTGGTCTTTTAAATAACAACAACCAGAGTCATTGCAATGTGTGCTCTCTTTAGAGACCACACATGGATCCACCAGTGTCATTGCATGTATGTTCTTTTCCCTAACAACAACTGGAGTCATTGCATGTGTGTTGTTTTCACATACCACATATGGATCCACCAGTGTCATTGCATGTGTGCTCTTTTCAAAATCCACCTATGGATCCACCAGTGTCATTGCATGCATCTTCTTTTTACTAACAACAACCAGAGTCATTGAAATGTGTGCTCTTTTCACAATCCACCTATGGATCCACCAGTGTCATTGCATGTGTGTTCATTTTACTAACAACAACCATAGTCATTGAAATATGTGTTCTTTTCACATACCACCTATGGATCCACCAGTGTCATTGCACGTGTGTTCTTTTTAGTAACAACAACTGGAGTCATTGCATGTGTGTTCTTTTCAAATACCACATATGGATCCACCAGTGTCATTGAAATGTGTGTTCTCTTCAGAGACCACACATGGATCCCTGATGTCATTGAATGTATGTTCTTTGCACTAACAACAACCGGAGTCATTGCATGTGTGTTATTTTCACATACCACATATGGATCCATCAGTGTCATTGCATGTGTGCTCTTTTCACACTTCACCTATGGATCCACCAGTGTCATTGCATGTGTGTTCTTTTTACTAACAACAACCAGAGTCATTTCATGACTGTTCTTCTCACATACCACCTATGGATCCACCGGTGTCATTTGCATGTGTGCTCTTTTCAAAATCCACCTATGGATCCCCCGGTGTCATTGCATGTGTGTTCTTTTCACTAACAACAACCAAAGTCATTTCATGACTGTTCTTCTCACATACCACATATGGATCCACCAGTCTCATTGCATGTGTGCTCTTTTCACAATCCACCTATGGATCCACCAGTGTCATTGAATGTGTGTTCTTTTTACTAACAACAACCAGAGTCATTTCATGATAGTTCTTCTCACATACCACCTATGGATCTACCAGTGTCATTGCATGTGTGTTCTCTTCACAATCCACACATGGATCCACCAGTGTCATTGTATGTGTGCTCTTTTTACTAACAACAACCAGAGTCATTGCATGTGTGTTCTCCTCAGAGACCACACATGGATCCACCAGTGTCATTGCATGTGTGTTCTTTTTAGTAACATCAACCAGAGTCATTGCATGTGTGTTCTCTTCAGATACCACACATGGATCCATCAGTGTCATTGCATGTGTGTTCTTTTTACTAACAACAACCAGAGTCATTGAAATGTGTGTTCTCTTTAGAGACCACACATGGATCCACCGGTGTCATTGCATGTGTGTTCTTTTCAGTAACAACAACTAGAGTCATTGCATGTGTGTTCTTTTCACATACCACATATGGATCCACCAGTGTCATTGCATGTGTGCTCTTTTCACAATCCACCTATGGATCCACTAGTGTCATTGCATGTGTGTTCTTTTTACTAACAACAACCAGAGTCATTGAAATATGTGTTCTTTTCACATACCACCTATGGATCCACCAGTGTCATTGCATGTGTGTTCTTTTTAGTAACAACAACTGGAGTCATTTCATGAGAGTTCTTATCAAATACCACATATGGATCCACCAGTGTCATTGAAATGTGTGTTCTCTTGAGACCACACATGGATCCACCAATGTCATTGTATGTATGTTCTTTGCACTAACAACAACTGGAGTCATTGCATGTGTGTTCTTTTCACATACCACATATGGATCCATCAGTGTCATTGCATGTGTGCTCTTTTCACACTCCACCTATGGATCCACCAGTGTCATTGCATGTGTGTTCTTTTTACTAACAACCAGTCATTTCATGACTGTTCTTCTCACATAGCACCTATGGATCCACCGGTGTCATTTGCATGTGTGCTCTTTTCAAAATCCACCTATGGATCCCCCGGTGTCATTGCATGTGTGTTATTTTCACTAACAACAACCAGAGTCATTTCATGACTGTTCTTCTCACATACCACATATGGATCCACCAGTCTCATTGCATGTGTGCTCTTTTCACAATCCACCTATGGATCCACCAGTGTCATTGAATGTGTGTTCTTTTTACTAACAACAACCAGAGTCATTTCATGATAGTTCTTCTCACATACCACCTATGGATCTACCAGTGTCATTGCATGTGTGTTCTCTTCACAATCCACACATGGATCCACCAGTGTCATTGCATGTGTTCTCTTTTTACTAACAACAACCAGAGTCATTGCATGTGTGTTCTCCTCAGAGACCACACATGGATCCACCAGTGTCATTGCATGTGTGTTCTTTTTAGTAACATCAACCAGAGTCATTGCATGTGTGTTCTCTTCAGATACCACACATGGATCCACCAGTGTCATTGCATGTGTGTTTTTTTACTAACAACAACCAGAGTCATTGAAATGTGATTTCTCTTTAGAGACCACACATGGATCCACCGGTGTCATTGCATGTGTGTTCTTTTCAGTAACAACAACTAGAGTCATTGCATGTGTGTTCTTTTCACATACCACATATGGATCCACCAGTTTCATTGCATGTGTGCTCTTTTCACAATCCACCTATGGATCCACTAGTGTCATTGCATGTGTGTTCTTTTTACTAACAACAACCAGAGTCATTGAAATATGTGTTCTTTTCACATACCACCTATGGATCCACCAGTGTCATTGCATGTGTGTTCTTTTTAGTAACAACAACTGGAGTCATTGCATGTGTGTTCTTTTCAAATACCACATATGGATCCACCAGTGTCATTGAAATGTGTGTTCTCTTCAGAGACCACACATGGATCCACCAGTGTCATTGAATGTATGTTCTTTGCACTAACAACAACCGGAGTCATTGCATGTGTGTTATTTTCACATACCACATATGGATCCATCAGTGTCATTGCATGTGTGCTCTTTTCACACTCCACCTATGGATCCACCAGTGTCATTGCATGTGTGTTCTTTTTACTAACAACAACCAGAGTCATTTCATGACTGTTCTTCTCACATACCACCTATGGATCCACCGGTGTCATTTGCATGTGTGCTCTTTTCAAAATCCACCTATGGATCCCCCGGTGTCATTGCATGTGTGTTCTTTTCACTAACAACAACCAGAGTCATTTCATGACTGTTCTTCTCACATACCACATATGTATCCACCAGTCTCATTGCATGTGTGCTCTTTTCAAAATCCACCTATGGATCCACCAGTGTCATTGAATGTGTGTTCTTTTTACTAACAACAACCAGAGTCATTTCATGATAGTTCTTCTCACATACCACCTATGGATCTACCAGTGTCATTGCATGTGTGTTCTCTTCACAATCCACACATGGATCCACCAGTGTCATTGCATGTGTTCTCTTTTTACTAACAACAACCAGAGTCATTGCATGTGTGTTCTCCTCAGAGACCACACATGGATCCACCAGTGTCATTGCATGTGTGTTCTTTTTAGTAACATCAACCAGAGTCATTGCATGTGTGTTCTCTTCAGATACCACACATGGATCCACCAGTGTCATTGCATGTGTGTTTTTTTTACTAACAACAACCAGAGTCATTGAAATGTGATTTCTCTTTAGAGACCACACATGGATCCACCGGTGTCATTGCATGTGTGTTCTTTTCAGTAACAACAACTAGAGTCATTGCATGTGTGTTCTTTTCACATACCACATATGGATCCACCAGTTTCATTGCATGTGTGCTCTTTTCACAATCCACCTATGGATCCACTAGTGTCATTGCATGTGTGTTCTTTTTACTAACAACAACCAGAGTCATTGAAATATGTGTTCTTTTCACATACCACCTATGGATCCACCAGTGTCATTGCATGTGTGTTCTTTTTAGTAACAACAACTGGAGTCATTGCATGTGTGTTCTTTTCAAATACCACATATGGATCCACCAGTGTCATTGAAATGTGTGTTCTCTTCAGAGACCACACATGGATCCACCGGTGTCATTGTATGTATGTTCTTTGCACTAACAACAACTGGAGTCATTGCATGTGTGTTCTTTTCACATACCACATATGGATCCATCAGTGTCATTGCGTGTGTGCTCTTTTCACACTCCACCTATGGATAAACCAGTGTCATTGCATGTGTGTTCTTTTTACTAACAACAACCAGAGTCATTTCATGACTGTTCTTCTCACATAGCACCTATGGATCCACCGGTGTCATTTGCATGTGTGCTCTTTTCAAAATCCACCTATGGATCCCCCGGTGTCATTGCATGTGTGTTCTTTTCACTAACAACAACCAGAGTCATTTCATGACTGTTCTTCTCACATACCACATATGGATCCACCAGTCTCATTGCATGTGTGCTCTTTTCACAATCCACCTATGGATCCACCAGTGTCATTGAATGTGAGTTCTTTTTACTAACAACAACCAGAGTCATTTCATGATAGTTCTTCTCACATACCACCTATGGATCTACCAGTGTCATTGCATGTGTGTTCTCTTCACAATCCACACATGGATCCACCAGTGTCATTGTATGTGTGCTCTTTTTACTAACAACAACCAGAGTCATTGCATGTGTGTTCTCCTCAGAGACCACACATGGATCCTGATGTCATTGCATGTGTGTTCTTTTAGTAACATCAACGAGTCATTGCATGTGTGTTCTCTTCAGATACCACACATGGATCCATCGATGTCATTGCATGTGTGGTCTTTTGACTAACAACAACCAGAGTCATTGAAATGTGTGTTCTCTTTAGAGACCACACATGGATCCACCGGTGTCATTGCATGTGTGTTCTTTTCAGTAACAACAACTAGAGTCATTGCATGTGTGTTCTTTTCACATACCACATATGGATCCACCAGTGTCATTGCATGTGTGCTCTTTTCACAATCCACCTATGGATCCACGAGTGTCATTGCATGTGTGTTCTTTTTACTAACAACAACCAGAGTCATTGAAATATGTGTTCTTTTCACATACCACCTATGGATCCACCAGTGTCATTGCATGTGTGTTCTTTTTAGTAACAACAACTGGAGTCATTGCATGTGTGTTCTTTTCAAATACCACATATGGATCCACCAGTGTCATTGAAATGTGTTCTCTTGAGACCACACATGGATCCACCAATGTCATTGTATGTATGTTCTTTGCACTAACAACAACTGAGTCATTGCATGTGTGTTCTTTTCACATACCACATATGGATCCATCAGTGTCATTGCATGTGTGCTCTTTTCACACTCCACCTATGGATCCACCAGTGTCATTGCATGTGTGTTCTTTTTACTAACAACAACCAGAGTCATTTCATGACTGTTCTTCTGACATAGCACCTATGGATCCACCGGTGTCATTTGCATGTGTGCTCTTTTCAAAATCCACCTATGGATCCCCCGGTGTCATTGCATGTGTGTTATTTTCACTAACAACAACCAGAGTCATTTCATGACTGTTCTTCTCACATACCACATATGGATCCACCAGTCTCATTGCATGTGTGCTCTTTTCACAATCCACCTATGGATCCACCAGTGTCATTGAATGTGTGTTCTTTTTACTAACAACAACCAGAGTCATTTCATGATAGTTCTTCTCACATACCACCTATGGATCTACCAGTGTCATTGCATGTGTGTTCTCTTCACAATCCACACATGGATCCACCAGTGTCATTGCATGTGTTCTCTTTTTACTAACAACAACCAGAGTCATTGCATGTGTGTTCTCCTCAGAGACCACACATGGATCCACCAGTGTCATTGCATGTGTGTTCTTTTTAGTAACATCAACCAGAGTCATTGCATGTGTGTTCTCTTCAGATACCCAACATGGATCCACCAGTGTCCTTGCATGTGGGTTTTTTTTACTAACAACAACCGAGTCATTGAAATGTGATTTCTCTTTAGAGACCACATGGATCCACCGGTGTCATTGCATGTGTGTTCTTTTCAGTAACAACAACTAGAGTCATTGCATGTGTGTTCTTTTCACATACCACATATGGATCCACCAGTTTCATTGCATGTGTGCTCTTTTCACAATCCACCTATGGATCCACTAGTGTCATTGCATGTGTGTTCTTTTTACTAACAACAACCAGAGTCATTGAAATATGTGTTCTTTTCACATACCACCTATGGATCCACCAGTGTCATTGCATGTGTGTTCTTTTTAGTAACAACAACTGGAGTCATTGCATGTGTGTTCTTTTCAAATACCACATATGGATCCACCAGTGTCATTGAAATGTGTGTTCTCTTCAGAGACCACACATGGATCCACCGGTGTCATTGTATGTATGTTCTTTGCACTAACAACAACTGGAGTCATTGCATGTGTGTTCTTTTCACATACCACATATGGATCCATCAGTGTCATTGCGTGTGTGCTCTTTTCACACTCCACCTATGGATACACCAGTGTCATTGCATGTGTGTTCTTTTTACTAACAACAACCAGAGTCATTTCATGACTGTTCTTCTCACATAGCACCTATGGATCCACCGTTGTCATTTGCATGTGTGCTCTTTTCAAAATCCACCTATGGATCCCCCGGTGTCATTGCAAGTGTGTTCTTTTCACTAACAACAACCAGAGTCATTTCATGACTGTTCTTCTCACATACCACATATGGATCCACCAGTCTCATTGCATGTGTGCTCTTTTCACAATCCACCTATGGATCCACCAGTGTCATTGAATGTGAGTTCTTTTTACTAACAACAACCAGAGTCATTTCATGATAGTTCTTCTCACATACCACCTATGGATCTACCAGTGTCATTGCATGTGTGTTCTCTTCACAATCCACACATGGATCCACCAGTGTCATTGCATGTGTTCTCTTTTTACTAACAACAACCAGAGTCATTGCATGTGTGTTCTCCTCAGAGACCACACATGGATCCACCAGTGTCATTGCATGTGTGTTCTTTTTAGTAACATCAACCAGAGTCATTGCATGTGCGTTCTCTTCAGATACCACACATGGATCCACCAGTGTCATTGCATGTGTGTTCTTTTTACTAACAACAACCAGAGTCATTGAAATGTGTGTTCTCTTTAGAGACCACACATGGATCCACCGGTGTCATTGCATGTGTGTTCTTTTCAGTAACAACAACTAGAGTCATTGCATGTGTATTCTTTTCACATACCACATATGGATCCACCAGTTTCATTGCATGTGTGCTCTTTTCACAATCCACCTATGGATCCACAAGTGTCATTGCATGTGTGTTCTTTTTACTAACAACAACCAGAGTCATTGAAATATGTGTTCTTTTCACATACCACCTATGGATCCACCAGTGTCATTGCATGTGTGTTCTTTTTAGTAACAACAACTGGAGTCATTGCATGTGTGTTCTTTTCAAATACCACATATCGATCCACCAGTGTCATTGAAATGTGTGTTCTCTTCAGAGACCACACATGGATCCACCAATGTCATTGTATGTATGTTCTTTGCACTAACAACAACTGGAGTCATTGCATGTGTGTTCTTTTCACATACCACATATGGATCCATCAGTGTCATTGCATGTGTGCTCTTTTCACACTCCACCTATGGATCCACCAGTGTCATTGCATGTGTGTTCTTTTTACTAACAACAACCAGAGTCATTTCATGACTGTTCTTCTCACATACCACCTATGGATCCACGGTGTCATTTGCATGTGTGCTCTTTCAAAATCCACCTATGGATCCCCGGTGTCATTGCATGTGTGTTATTTGCACTAACAACAACTTGAGTCATTGCATGTCTGTTCTTCTCACATACCACATATGGATCCATCAGTCTCATTGCATGTGTGCTCTTTTCACAATCCACCTATGGATCCACCAGTGTCATTGAATGTGTGTTCTTTTACTAACAACAACAGTCATTTCATGATAGTTCTTCTCACATACCACCTATGGATCCACATGTGTCATTGCATGTGTGTTCTCTTCACAATCCACACATGGATCCACCAGTGTCATTGCATGTGTGCTCTTTTTACTAACAACAACCAGAGTCATTGCATGTGTGTTCTCCTCAGAGACCACACATGGATCCACCAGTGTCATTGCATGTGTGTTCTTTTTAGTAACATCAACCAGAGTCATTGCATGTGTGTTCTCTTCAGATACCACACATGGATCCACCAGTGTCATTACATGTGTGTTCTTTTTACTAACAACAACCAGAGTCATTGAAATGTGTGTTCTCTTTAGAGACCACACATGGATCCACCGGTGTCATTGCATGTGTGTTCTTTTCAGTAACAACAACTAGAGTCATTGCATGTGTGTTCTTTTCACATACCACATATGGATCCACCAGTGTCATTGCATGTGTGATCTTTTCACAATCCACCTATGGATCCACTAGTGTCATTGCATGTGTGTTCTTTTTACTAACAACAACCAGAGTCATTTCATGACTGTTCTTCTCACATACCACCTATGGATCCACCAGTGTCATTGCATGTGTGTTCTTTTTAGTAACAACAACCAGAGTCATTGCATGTGTGTTCTTTTCACATACCACATATGGATCCACCACTGTCATTGAAATGTGTGTTCTCTTTAGAGACCACACATAGATCCACAAGTGTCATGCCATGTATGTTCTTTTCACTAACAACAACTGGAGTCATTGCATGTGTGTTCTTTTCACATACCACATATGGATCCACCAGTGTCATTCCATGTGTGCTCTTTTCACAATCCACCTATGGATCCACCAGTGACATTGCATGTTTGTTCTTTTTACAAACAACCAGAGTCATTTCATGACTGTTCTTTTCACATACCACCTATGGATCCACCAATGTCATTGCATGTGTGTTCTCTTCACAATCCACACATGGATCCATTAGTGTCATTGCATGTGTGCTCTTTTTACTAACAACAACTAGAGTCATTGCATGTGTGTTCTCCTCAGAGACCACACATGGATCCACCAGTGTCATTGCATGTGTGTTCTTTTTACTAACAAAAACTAGAGCCATTGAAATGTGTGTTCTCTTCAGAGACCACACATGGATCCACTAGTGTCATTGCATGTGTGTTCTTTTCACTAACAACAACTAGAGTCATTGCATGTGTGTTCTTTTCACATACCACATATGGATCCACCAGTGTGATTGCATGTGTTCTATTTTCACAATCCACCTATTTATCCACCAGTGTCATTGCATGTGTGTTCTTTTTACTAACAACAACCAAAGTCATTTCATGACTGTTCGTCTCACATACCACCTATGGATCCACCAGTGTCATTGCATGTGTGTTCTTTTCACAATCCACCTATGGATCCACCAGTGTCATTGCATGTGTGTTCTTTTTAGTAACAACAACTGGAGTCATTGCATGTGTGTTATTTTCACATACCACATATGGATCCACCAGTGCCATTGCGTCTGTGCTCTTTTCACAATCCACCTATGGATCCACCAGTGTCATTGCATGTGTGTTCTTTTCACTAACAACAACTGGAGTCATTGCATGTGTGTTCTTTTCACATACCACATATGGATCCACCAGTGTCATTGCATGTGTGCTCTTTTCACAATCCACCTATGGATCCACCAGTGTCATTGCATGTGTGTTCTTTTTACTAACAACAACCAGAGTAATTTCATGACTGTTCTTCTCACGTACCACCTACGGATCCAACAGTGTCATTGCATGTGTGTTCTTTTTAGTAACAACAACTGGAGTCATTGCATGTGTGTTCTTTTCACATACCACAGATGGATCCACTAGTGTCATTGAAATGTGTGTTCTCTTCAGAGACCACACATGGATCCACTAGTGTCATTGCATGTATGTTCTTTTCACTAACAACAACTGGAGTCATTGCATGTGTGTTCTTTTCACATACCACATATGGATCCACCAGTGTCATTGCATGACTGTTCTTCTCACATACCACATATGGATCCACCAGTCTCATTGCTAGTGTGCTCTTTTCACAATCCACCTATGGATCCACCAGTGTCATTGAATGTGTGTTCTTTTTACTAACAACAACCAGAGTCATTTCATGATAGTTCTTCTCACATACCACCTATGGATCTACCAGTGTCATTGCATGTGTGTTCTCTTCACAATCCACACATGGATCCACCAGTGTCATTGCATGTGTGCTCTTTTTACTAACAACAACCAGAGTCATTGCATGTGTGTTCTCCTCAGAGACCACACATGGATCCACCAGTGTCATTGCATGTGTGTTCTTTTTAGTAACATCAACCAGAGTCATTGCATGTGTGTTCTCTTCAGATACCACACATGGATCCACCAGTGTCATTGCATGTGTGTTCTTTTTACTAACAACAACCAGAGTCATTGAAATGTGTGTTCTCTTTAGAGACCACACATGGATCCACCGGTGTCATTGCATGTGTGTTCTTTTCAGTAACAACAACTAGAGTCATTGCATGTGTGTTCTTTTCACATACCACATATGGATCCACCAGTGTCATTGCATGTGTGCTCTTTTCACAATCCACCTATGGATCCACTAGTGTCATTGCATGTGTGTTCTTTTTACTAACAACAACCAGAGTCATTTCATGACTGTTCTTCTCACATACCACCTATGGATCCACCAGTGTCATTGCATGTGTGTTCTTTTTAGTAACAACAACCAGAGTCATTGCATGTGTGTTCTTTTCACATACCACATATGGATCCACCACTGTCATTGAAATGTGTGTTCTCTTTAGAGACCACACATCGATCCACAAGTATCATTGCATGTCTGTTCTTTTCACTAACAACAACGGGAGTCACTGCATGTGTGTTCTTTTCACATACCACATATGGATCCACGAGTGTCATTCCATGTGTGCTCTTTTCACAATCCACCTATGGATCCACCAGTGACATTGCATGTGTGTTCTTTTTACAAACAACAACCAGAGTCATTTCATGACTGTTCTTTTCACATACCACCTATGGATCCACCAGTGTCATTGCATGTGTGTTCTCTTCACAATCCACACATGGATCCATTAGTGTCATTGCATGTGTGCTCTTTTTACTAACAACAACTAGAGTCATTGCATGTGTGTTCTCCTCAGAGACCACACATGGATCCACTAGTGTCGTTGCATGTGTGTTCTTTTTACTAACAACAACTAGAGCCATTGAAATGTGTGTTCTCTTCAGAGACCACACATGGATCCACTAGTGTCATTGCATGTGTGTTCTTTTCACTAACAACAACTAGAGTCATTGCATGTGTGTTCTTTTCACATACCACATATGGATCCACCAGTGTGATTGCATGTGTTCTATTTTCACAATCCACCTATTTATCCACCAGTGTCATTGCATGTGTGTTCTTTATACTAACAACAACCAAAGTCATTTCATGACTGTTCGTCTCACATACCACCTATGGATCCACCAGTGTCATTGCATGTGTGTTCTTTTCACAATCCACCTATGGATCCACCAGTGTCATTGCATGTGTGTTATTTTTAGTAACAACAACTGGAGTCATTGCATGTGTGTTCTTTTCACATACCACATATCGATCCACCAGTGTCATTGCGTGTGTGCTCTTTTCACAATCCACCTATGGATCCACCAGTGTCATTGCATGTATGTTCTTTTTACTAACAACAACCAGAGTAATTTCATGACTGTTCTTCTCACGTACCACCTACGGATCCAACAGTGTCATTGCATGTGTGTTCTTTTTAGTAACAACAACTGGAGTCATTGCATGTGTGTTCTTTTCACATACCACATATGGATCCACTAGTGTCATTGAAATGTGTGTTCTCTTCAGAGACCACACATGGATCCACTAGTGTCATTGCATGTATGTTCTTTTCACTAACAACAACTAGAGTCATTGCATGTGTGTTCTTTTCACATACCACATATGGATCCACCAGTGTCATTGCATGTGTGCTCTTTTCACAATCCACCTATGGATCCACCAGTGTCATTGCATGTGTGCTCTTTTCACAATCCACCTATGGATCCACCAGTGTCATTGAATGTGTGTTCTTTTTACTATCAACAACCAGAGTCATTTCATGATAGTTCTTCTCACATACCACCTATGGATCTACCAGTGTCATTGCATGTGTGTTCTCTTCACAATCCACACATGGATCCACCAGTGTCATTGCATGTGTGCTCTTTTTACTAACAACAACCAGAGTCATTGCATGTGTGTTCTCCTCAGAGACCACACATGGATCCACAAGTGTCATTGCATGTGTGTTATTTTTAGTAACAACAACCAGAGTCATTGCATGTGTGTTCTCTTCAGATACCACACATGGATCCACTAGTGTCATTGCATGTGTGTTCTTTTTACTAACAACAACTAGAGTCATTGAAATGTGTGTTCTCTTTAGAGACCACACATGGACCCACCGGTGTCATTGCATGTGTGTTCTTTTCAGTAACAACAACTAGAGTCATTGCATGTGTGTTCTTTTCACATACCACATATGGATCCACCAGTGTCATTGCATGTGTGCTCTTTTCACAATCCACCTATGGATCCACTAGTGTCATTGCATGTGTGTTCTTTTTACTAACAACAACCAGAGTCATTTCATGACTGTTCTTCTCACATACCACCTATGGATCCACTAGTGTCATTGCATGTGTGTTCTTTTTAGTAACAACAACCAGAGTCATTGCATGTGTGTTCTTTTCACATACCACATATGGATCCACCACTGTCATTGAAATGTGTGTTCTCTTTAGAGACCACACATCGATCCACCAGTGTCACTGCATGTATGTTCTTTTCACTAACAACAACTGGAGTCATTGCATGTGTGTTCTTTTCACATACCACATATGGATCCACCAGTGTCATTGCATGTGTGCTATTTTCACAATCCACCTATGGATCCACCAGTGACATTGCATGTGTGTTCTTTTTACAAACAACAACCAGAGTCATTTCATGACTGTTCTTTTCACATACCACCTATGGATCCACCAGTGTCATTGCATGTGTGTTCTCTTCACAATCCACACATGGATCCATTAGTGTCATTGCATGTGTGCTCTTTTTACTAACAACAACTAGAGTCATTGCATGTGTGTTCTCCTCAGAGACCACACATGGATCCACTAGTGTCATTGCATGTGTGTTCTTTTTACTAACAACAACAAGAGTCATTGAAATGTGTGTTCTCTTCAGAGACCAAACATGGATCCACCAGTGTCATTGCATGTGTGTTCTTTTCACTAACAACAACTGGAGTCATTGCATGTGTGTTCTTTTCACATACCACATATGGATCCACCAGTGTCATTGCATGTGTTCTATTTGCACAATCCACCTATGGATCCACCAGTGTCATTGCATGTGTGTTCTTTTTACTAACAACAACCAAAGTCATTTCATGACTGTTCGTCTCACATACCACCTATGGATCCACCAGTGTCATTGCATGTGTGTTCTTTTCACAATCCACCTATGTATCCACCAGTGTCATTGCATGTGTGTTCTTTTTAGTAACAACAACTGGAGTCATTGCATGTGTGTTCTTTTCACATACCACATATGGATCCACCAGTGTCATTGCGTTTGTGCTCTTTTCACAATCCACCTATGGATCCACCAGTGTCATTGCATGTGTGTTCTTTTCACTAACAACAACTGGAGTCATTGCATTTGTGTTCTTTTCACATACCACATATGGATCCACCAGTGTCATTGCATGTGTGCTCTTTTCACAATCCACCTATGGATCCACCAGTGTCATTGCATGTGTGTTCTTTTTACTAACAACAACCAGAGTAATTTCATGACTGTTCTTCTCACGTACCACCTACGGATCCAACAGTGTCATTGCATGTGTGTTCTTTTTAGTAACAACAACTGGAGTCATTGCATGTGTGTTCTTTTCACATACCACATATGGATCCACTAGTGTCATTGAAATGTGTGTTCTCTTCAGAGACCACACTTGGATCCACTAGTGTCATTGCATGTATGTTCTTTTCACTAACAACAACTGGAGTCATTGCATGTGTGTTCTTTTCACATACCACATATGGATCCACCAGTGTCATTGGATGTGTGCTCTTTTCACAATCCACCTATGGATCCACCAGTGTCATTGCATGTGTGTTCTTTTTACTCACAACAACCAGAGTCATTGAAATGTGTGTTCTTTTCATATACCACCTATGGATCCACCGGTGTCATTGCATGTGTGTTCTTTTCACTAACAACAACTGGAGTCATTGCATCTGTGTTCTTTTCACATACCACATATGGATCCACCAGTGTCATTGCATGTGTGCTCTTTTCACAATCCACCTATGGATCCACCAGTGTCATTGCATGTGTGTTCTTTTTACTAACAACAACCAGAGTCATTGAAATGTGTGCTCTCTTCAGAGACCACCTATGGATCCATCGGGTTCATTGGATGTGTGTTCTTTTCACTAACAACAACTGGAGTCATTGCATGTGTGTTCTTTAAACATACCACATATGGATCCACTAGTGTCATTTGCATGTGTGCTCTTTTCAAAATCCACCTATGGATCCACCAGTGTCATTGCATGTGTGTTCCTTTCACTAACAACAACTGGAGTCATTGCATGTGTGTTCTTTTCACATACCACATATGGATCCACCAGTGTCATTGCATGTGTGCTCTTTTCACAATCCACCTATGGATCCACGAGTGTCATTGCATGTGTGTTCTTTTTACTAACAACAACTAGAGTCATTTCATGACTGTTCTTCTCACATACCACCTATGGATCCACCAGTGTCATTGCATGTGTGTTCTCTTCACAATCCACACATGGATCCACCAGTGTCATTGCATGTGTGCTTTTTTACTAACAACAACCAGAGTCATTGCATGTGTGTTCTCTTCAGAGACCACGCATGGATCCACTAGTGTCATTGCATGTGTGTTCTTTTTACTAACAACAACCAGAGTCATTGAAATGTGTGCTCTCTTCAGAGACCACACATGGATCCACCAGTGTCATTGCATGTATGTTCTTTTTACTAACAACAACTGGAGTCATTGCATGTGTGTTCTTTTCACATACCACATATGGATCCACCAGTGTTGTTGCAAGTGTGCTCTTTTCACAATCCACCTATGGATCCACCAGTGTCATTGCATGGGTTTTCTTTTTACTAACAACAACCAGAGTCATTTCATGGTTGTCCTTCTCACATACCACCTATGGATCCACCAGTGTCATTGCATGTGTGCTCTCTTCACAATCCACACATGGATCCACCAGTGTCATTGCATGTGTGTTCTTTTTAGTAACAACAACTAGTGTCATTGCATGTGTGTTCTCTTCAGCGACCACACATGGATCCACCAGTGTCATTCCATGTGTGTTCTTTTTACTAACAACAACCAGAGTCATTTAAATGTGTGCTCTCTTCAGAGACCACACATGGATCCACCAGTGTCATTGCATGTATGTTCTTTTCACTAACAACAACTGGAGTCATTGCATGTGTGTTCTTTTCACATACCACATATGGATCCTCCAGTGTCATTGCATGTGTGCTCTATTCACAATCGACCTATGGATCCACCAGTGTCATTGCATGTGTTCTTTTTAGTAACAACAACCAGAGTAATTGAAATGTGTGTTCTTTTCACATATCACCTATGGATCCACCAATGTCATTGCATGTGTGTTCTTTTCACTAACAACAACCAGAGTCATTGCATGTGTGTTCTTTTCACATACCACATATGGATCCACCAGTGTCATTGAAATGTGTGTTCTCTTCAGAGACCACCTATGGATCCACCAGTGTCAATGCATGTATGTTCTCTTCACTAACAACAAATGGAGTCATTGCATGTTTTTTCTTTTCACATACCACATATGAATCCACCAGTGTCATTGCATGTGTGATCTTTTCACAATCCACCTATGGATCCACCAGTGTCATTGCATGTGTGTTCTTTTTACTAACAACAACTGGAGTCATTTCATGACTGTTTTTCTCACATACCACATATGGATCCAGCACTATCATTGAAATGTGTGTTCTCTTTAGAGACCACACATCGATCCACCAGTGTCATTGCATGTATGTTCTTTTCACTAACAACAACTGGAGTCATTGCATGTGTGTTGTTTTCACATACCACATATGGATCCACCAGTGTCATTCCATGTGTGCTCTTTTCACAATCCACCTATGGATCCACCAGTGACATTGCATGTGTGTTCTTTTTACAAACAACAACCAGAGTCATTTCATGACTATTCTTTTCACATACCACCTATGGATCCACCAGTGTCATTGCATGTGCGTTCTCTTCACAATCCACACATGGATCCACCATTGTCATTGCATGTGTGCTCTTTTTACTAACAATAACTAGAGTCATTGCATGTGTGTTCTCCTCAGAGACCACACATGGATCCTCCAGTGTCATTGCATGTGTGTTCTTTTTACTAACAACAACTAGAGCCATTGAAATGTGTGTTCTCTTCAGAGACCACACATGGATCCACCAGTGTCATTGCATGTGTGTTCTTTTCACTAACAACAACTGGAGTCATTGCATGTGTGTTCTTTTCACATACCACATATGGATCCACCAGTGTCATTGCATGTGTTCTATTTTCACAATCCACCTATGGATCCACCAGTGTCATTGCATGTGTGTTCTTTTTACTACTAACAACCAGAGTCATTTCATGACTGTTCGTCTCACATACCACCTATGGATCCACCAGTGTCATTGCATGTGTGTTCTTTTCACAATCCACCTATGGATCCACAAGTGTCATTGCATGTGTGTTCTTTTTACTAATAACAACCAGAGTCATTTCATGACTGTTCTTCTCACATACCACCTATGGATCCACGAGTGTCATTGCATGTGTGTTCTCTTCACAATCCACACATGGATCCACCAGTGTCATTGCATGTGTGTTATTTTTCGTAACAACAACCAGAGTCATTGCATGTGTGTTCTCTTCAGAGACCACACATGGATCCACCAGTGTCATTGCATGTGTGTTCTTTTTACTAACAACAACTAGAGTCATTGAAATGTGTGTTCTCTTCAGAGACCACACATGGATCCACCAGTGTCATTGCATGTGTGTTCTTTTCACTAACAACAACTGGAGTCATTGCATGTGTGTTCTTTTCACATACCACATATGGATCCACCAGTGTCATTGCATGTGTGCTCTTTTCACAATCCACCTGTGGACCCACCAGTGTCATTGCATGTGTGTTCTTTTTACTAACAACAACCAGAGTAATTTCATGACTGTTCTTCTCACGTACCACCTATGGATCCACCAGCGTCATTGCATGTGTGTTCTTTTTAGTAACAACAACTGGAGTCATTGCATGTGTGTTCTTTTCACATACCACATATGGATCCACCTGAGTCATTGAAATGTGTGCTCTTTTCACAATCCACCTATGGATCCACCAGTGTCATTGTATGTGTGTTCTTTTTACTAACAACAACCAGAGTCATTGAAATGTGTGTTCTTTTCACATACCACCTATGGATCCACCAGTGTCATTGCATGTGTGTTATTTTTAGTAACAACAACTAGAGTCATTGCATGTGTGTTCTTTTCACATACCACATATGGATCCACCAGTGTCATTGCGTGTGTGCTCTTCTCACAATCCACCTATGGATCCAGTAGTGTCATTGCATGTGTGTTCTTTTCACATACCACATATGGATCCACCAGTGTCATTGTGTGTGTGCTCTTCTCACAATCCACCTATGGATCCAGTAGTGTCATTGCATGTGTGTTCTTTTCACTAACAATAACTGGAGTCATTGCATGTGTGTTCTTTTCACATATCACATATGGATCCACCAGTGTCATTGCATGTGTGCTCTTTTCACAATCCACCTATGGATCCAGCAGTGTCATTGCATGTGTGTTCTTTTTACTAACAACAACCAGAGTAATTTCATGATTGTTCTTCTCACATACCACCTATGGATCCAGCAGTGTCATTGCATGTGTGTTCTTTTTAGTAACAACAACTGGAGTCATTGCATGTGTGTTCTTTTCACATACCACATATGGATGCACTAGTGTCATTGAAATGTGTGTTCTCTTCAGAGACCACACATGGATCCACTAGTGTCATTGCATATATGTTCTTTTCACTAACAACAACTAGAGTCATTGCATGTGTGTTCTTTTCACATACCAAATATGGATCCACCAGTGTCATTGCATGTGTGCTCTTTTCACAATCCACCTATGGATCCACCAGTGTCATTGCATGTGTGCTCTTTTCACAATCCACCTATGGATCCACCAGTGTCATTGCATGTGTGTTCTTTTTACTCACAACAACCAGAGTCATTGAAATGTGTGTTCTTTTCACATACCACCTATGGATTCACCGGTGTCATTGCATGTGTGTTCTTTTCACTAACAACAACTGGAGTCATTGCATCTGTGTTCTTTTCACATACCACATATGGATCCACCAGTGTCATTGCATGTGTGCTCTTTTCACAATCCACCTATGGATCCACCAGTGTCATTGCATGTGTGTTCTTTTTACTAACAATAACCAGAGTCATTGAAATGTGTGCTCTCTTCAGAGACCACCTATGGATCCATCGGGTTCATTGCATGTGTGTTCTTTTCACTAACAACAACTGGAGTCATTGCATGTGTTATTTGCATGTGTGCTCTTTTCACAATCCACCTATGGATCCACCGGTGTCATTGCATGTGGGTTCTTTTCACTAACAACAACTGGAGTCATTGCATGTGTGTTCTTTTCACATACCACATATGGATCCACCAGTGTCATTGCTTGTGTGCTCTTTTCACAATCCATCTATGGATCCACCAGTGTCATTGCATGTGTGTTCTCTTCACAATCCACACATGGATCCACCAGTGTCATTTCATGTGTGTTCTTTTTAGTAACAACAACCAGAGTCATTGCATGTGTGTTCTCTTCAGAGACCACACATGGATCCACCAGTGTCATTGCATGTGTGTTCTTTTTACTAACAACAACTAGAGTCATTGAAATGTGTGTTCTCTTTAGAGACCACACATGGATCCACCAGTGTCATTGCATGTGTGTTCTTTTCACTAATAACAACTGGAGTCATTGCATGTGTGTTCTTTTTACATACCACATATGGATCCACCAGTGTCATTGCATGTGTGCTCTTTTCACAATCCACCTATGGATCCACCAGTGTCATTGCATGTGTGTTCTTTTTACTAACAACAACCAGAGTAATTTCATGACTGTTCTTCTCACATACCACCTATGGATCCACCAGTGTCATTGCATGTGTGTTCTTTTTAGTAACAACAACTTGAGTCATTGCATGTGTGTTCTTTTCACATACCACATATGGATCCACCAGAGTCATTGAAATGTGTGCTCTTTTCACAATCCACCTATGGATCCACCAGTGTCATTGTATGTGTGTTCTTTTTACTAACAACAACCAGAGTCATTGAAATGTGTATTCTTTTTACATACCACCTATGGTTCCACCAGTGTCATTACATGTGTGTTCTTTTTAGTAACAACAACTAGAGTCATTGCATGTGTGTTATTTTCACATACCACATATGGATCCACCAGTGTCATTGCGTGTGTGCACTTCTCACAATCCACCTATGGATCCAGTAGTGTCATTGCATGTGTGTTCTTTTCACTAACAATAACTGGAGTCATTGCATGTGTGTTCTTTTCACATACCACATATGGATCCACCAGTGTCATTGCATGTGTGCTCTTTTCACAATCCACCTATGGATCCACCAGTGTCATTCCATGTGTGTCCTTTTTACTAACAACAACCAGAGTAATTTCATGATTGTTCTTCTCACATACCACCTATGGATCCAGCAGTGTCATTGCATGTGTGTTCTTTTTAGTAACAACAACTGGAGTCATTGCATGTGTGTTCTTTTCACATACCACATATGGATCCACTAGTGTCATTGAAATGTGTGTTCTCTTCAGAGACCACACATGGATCCACTAGTGTCATTGCATGTATGTTCTTTTCACTAACAACAACTGGAGTCATTGCATGTGTGTTCTTTTCACATACCACATATGGATCCACCAGTTTCATTGCATGTGTGCTCTTTTCACAATCCACCTATGGATCCACCAGTGTCATTGCATGTGTGCTCTTTTCACAATCCACCTATGGATCCACCAGTGTCATTGCATGTGTGTTCTTTTTACTCACAACAACCAGAGTCATTGAAATGTGTGTTCTTTTCACATACCACCTATGGATCCACCGGTGTCATTGCATGTGTGTTCTTTTCACTAACAACAACTGGAGTCATTGCATCTGTGTTCTTTTCACATACCACATATGGATCCACCAGTGTCATTGCATGTGTGCTCTTTTCACAATCCACCTATGGATCGACCAGTGTCATTGCATGTGTGTTCTTTTTACTAACAACAACCAGAGTCATTGAAATGTGTGCTCTCTTCAGAGACCACCTATGGATCCATCGGGTTCATTGCATGTGTGTTCTTTTCACTAACAACAACTGGAGTCATTGCATGTGTGTTCTTTTCACATACCACATATGGATCCACTAGTGTCATTTGCATGTGTGCTCTTTTCACAATCCACCTATGGATCCACCGGTGTCATTGCATGTGTGTTCTTTTCACTAACATCAACTGGAGTCATTGCATGTGTGTTCTTTTCACATACCACATATGGATCCACCAGTGTCATTGCATGTGTGCTCTTTTCACAATCCACCTATGGATCCACCAGTGTCATTGCATGTGTGTTCTTTTTACTAACAACAACTAGAGACATTTCATGACTGTTCTTCTCACATACCACCTATGGATCCACCAGTGTCATTGCATGTGTGTTCTCTTCACAATCCACACATGGATCCACCAGTGTCATTGCATGTGTGCTTTTTTACTAACAACAACTAGAGTCATTGCATGTGTGTTCTCTTCAAATACCACGCATGGATCCACTAGTGTCATTGCATGTGTGTTCTTTTTACTAACAACAACCAGAGTCATTGAAATGTGTGCTCTCTTCAGAGACCACACATGGATCCACCAGTGTCATTGCATGTATGTTCTTTTCACTAACAACAACTGGAGTCATTGCATGTGTGTTCTTTTCACATACCACATATGGATCCACCGGTCTTGTTGCATGTGTGCTCTTTTCACAATCCATCTATGGATCCACCAGTGTCATTGCATGGGTGTTCTTTTTACTAACAACAACCAGAGTCATTTCATGGCTGTTCTTCTCACATACCACCTATGGATCCACCAGTGTCATTGCATGTGTGCTCTCTTCACAATCCACACATGGATCCACCAGTGTCATTGCATGTGTGTTCATTTTAGTAACAACAACCAGTGTCATTGCATGTGTGTTCTCTTCAGAGACCACACATGGATCCACCAGTGTCATTCCATGTGTGCTCTTTTTACTAACAACAACCAGAGTCATTGAAATGTGTGCTCTCTTCAGAGGCCACACATGGATCCACCAGTGTCATTGCATGTATGTTCTTTTCACTAACAACAACTGGAGTCATTGCATGTGTGTTCTTTTCACATACCACATATGGATCCTCCAGTGTCATTGCATGTGTGCTCTTTTCACAATCCACCTATGGATCCACCAGTGTCATTGCATGTGTTCTTTTTAGTAACAACAACTGGAGTCATTGAAATGTGTGTTCTTTTCACATACCACCTATGGATCCACTAGTGTCATTGCATGTGTGTTCTTTTCACTAACAACAACCAGAGTCATTGCATGTGTGTTCTTTTCACATACCACATATAGATCCACCAGTGTCATTGAAATGTGTGTTCTCTTCAGAGACCACCTATGAATCCACCAGTGTCAATGCATGTATGTTCTTTTCACTAACAACAACTGGAGTCATTGCATGTTTTTTCTTTTCACATACCACATATGAATCCACCAGTGTTATTGCATGTGTGATCTTTTCACAATCCACCTATGGATCCACCAGTGTCATTGCATGTGTGTTCTTTTTACTACTAACAACAACTGGAGTCATTTCATGACTGTTCGTCTCACATACCACCTATGGATCCACCAGTGTCATTGCATGTGTGTTCTTTTCACAATCCACCTATGGATCCACCAGTGTCATTGCATGTGTGTTCTTTTTACTAACAACAACCAGAGTCATTTCATGACTGTTCTTCTCACATACCACCTATGGATCCACTAGTGTCATTGCATGTGTGTTCTTTTTACTAACAACCACCAGAGTCATTGAAATGTGTGTTCTCTTCAGATACAACACATGGATCCACCGGTGTCATTGCATGTATGTTCTTTTCACTAACAACAACTGGAGTCATTGCATGTGTGTTCCTTTCACATACCACATATGGATCCACCAGTGTCATTGCATGTGTGCTCTTTTCACAATCCACCAGTGTCATTGCATGTGTGTTCTTTTTAGTAACAACAACCAGAGTCATTGAAATGTGTGTTCTTTTCACATACCACCTATGGATCCACCAGTGTCATTGCATGTGTGTTCTTTTCACTAACAACAACTGGAGTCATTGCATGTGTGTTCTTTTCACATATCCCCCACATATGGATCAACCAGTGTCATTGAATTGTGTGTTCTCTATAGAGACCACACATGGATCCACAAGTGTCATTGCATGTATATTCTTTTCACTAACAACAACTGGAGTCATTGCATGTGTGTTCTTTTCACATACCACATATGGATCCACCAGTGTCATTGCATGTGTGCTCTTTTCACAATCCACCTATGGATCCACTAGTATCATTGCATGTGTGTTCTTTTTAGTAACAACAACCAGAGTCATTGAAATGTGTGTTCTTTTCACATACCACCTATGGATCCACCAGTGTCATTGCATGTGTGTTCTTTTCACTAACAACAACTGGAGTCATTGCATGTGTGTTCTTTTCACATATCCCCCACACATGGATCCACCAGTGTCATTGAAATGTGTGTTCTCTACAGAGACCACACATGGATCCACCAGTGTCATTGCATGTATGTTCTTTTCACTAACAACAACTGGAGTCATTGCATGTGTGTTCTTTTCACATACCACATATGGATCCACCAGTGTCATTCCATGTGTGCTCTTTTCACAATCCACCTATGGATCCACCAGTGACATTGCATGTCTGTTCTTTTTACAAACAACAACCAGAGTCATTTCATGACTGTTCTCTTCACATACCACCTATGGATCCACCAGTGTCATTGCATGTGTGTTCTCTTCACAATCCACACATGGATCCATTAGTGTCATTGCATGTGTGCTCTTTTTACTAACAACAACTAGAGTCATTGCATGTGTGTTCTCCTCAAAGACCACACATGGATCCACCAGTGTCGTTGCATGTGTGTTCTTTTTACTAATAACAACTAGAGTCATTGAAATGTGTGTTCTCTTCAGAGACCACACATGGATCCACCCGTGTCATTGCATGGTGTTCTTTTCACTAACAACAACTGGAGTCATTACATGTGTGTTCTTTTCACATACCACATATGGATCCACCAGTGTCATTGCATGTGTTCTATTTTCACAATCCACCTATGGATCCACCAGTGTCATTGCATGTGTGTTCTTTTTACTAACAACAACCAGAGTCATTTCATGACTGTTCGTCTCACATACCACCTATGGATCCACCAGTGTCATTGCATGTGTGTTCTTTTCACAATCCACCTATGGATCCACCAGTGTCATTGCATGTCAGACCCCTCCTTTATAAAGGTAAGGATCCCTGTGATTGCAATGCTAGTCCCTGGATCAATGCTAGCATCCACAGTTTAAGATGAAGTACACAGATACAAAGGTCGTTTATTACAGTCATTCCAGAGATAAAACATAGTCTTTTACAACTCCGGGCCAAAGGCCTAATACAAGAGTTTCTGGATTAAGCAAATAAACATAAGTCTTCATCTTCATGTGCCACAGGCAAGCATGTTGAGTGTAGACTCATGACTCCTATTCATCGTCGGAGTAACCTGCAACATTACAAGTTACAGCCACAGAGGGTCAATACTTTGGAATAGTATTGGCAAGTGATACCTTAGTTTATTTGAAGTGGACTATAATACTATATGCATTTTGGCTGGGTGTAGCTTGGCTTGCTTTGCTCAAAATATATTTTTCCTTATCATTTGAAAACACTAAGTTTTTGTTTGGCACAGAACACCCAAGGCATCTACCAATCAGAGACTAAAGATCCACTCAGGGCATCTACCAATCAAAGACTGAAGATCCTTTTAACCCTTGTTCACCCACAAGTTTTATTTAGAAATTGGAGTGATGAGATTCTTGAAGCTTCTGTGTCTTGATGCTCAAATTGTCCTTTACCAGGGACATGGCTAAGTACTTAGGTTTTACACTCTGCAGAGGTGGTGCACTTTCCCCACAAGACTTGGTTTCCCAAGACAAGATCTTTCAGAAGCCTTTCCTTAGTCAAATGGACGCGTTCCAACCTATCATTCCCTCTACCACCAACTGTCCAAGAGACTAAGTTCTAGCAACCTATATGATCATGGCAGAGCCCATATTGCCATGTGGTTGCACTTGAAGCTTCTCAACATTTGACATCTCAAATCTCTTTGTTCCTGGGTGGCCATCCACAAGTGAGATACACAAGCCAAGTCCATGGCCTTGTGAACCACTCAACACAAACCAATCCTTCCATTCCACCCAGGTGATTCATTAACTTAGTTGTTTTGTTAAATAAAACACAAGTCCTCAGACTTAGAATATTTTTCCATAAAAACCACCCTTGTTTTCTAGTAGCTAGGCTAAGCATTGCATGGTAACTCATCCTTAGGGAATTTTTTTCCTAGCAACTCTACCATTCTAATCTACATAGGATTTCCCATCATATCACTTGACAAAAGTAGCATGCATGTCTTAGCAAAAATATCTAATGCAAGTATAAAATATAGGAAGGGAATATTCATGAAGATATCACTTGCCTTGGTAATGTGGAGAGTAGCACTCGTCACAATCACAATCACTAGCAAAATCTACACAAAGATTATAGCACACATTTACACACAAATATATACAAACAAACAAAAATAATATGAATGCATGCATGCAATAATCTACTAAGTGGTGATTTTTGAAAACTCTTCCAAGCAAGTGCAAGTTTACAGAAACTTAACATGTCACAAGTTTGCCCATTAAACATATTTAACCCTAAAACAATTTACTAAACTAAATCCATCCACAAATTAGCCTTAAACAAGTTCCTACAAATAAAGTCATTCTAATGGTTACTATTGGCTAAACACATTGGATATTCAGAAAGGTCTTGCTTCACTGAATCCAACGGTATAAAGTTTGCAAAATTCTAACGTGGCATTCAAAAGTTATAAGCATTTGAAAATTGGATCAAAATCTGATTTTAAATCTGTTTTTAGTTCTAACCCTAGCCACGCGTCGCGCTGTGATTGGCGCGTACCGCTTCGGTTGGATCGCGCTTGGCAGCCGCAGGATTTAAACAGATCGTACGCTCCAGTTCGCGTACCGCTTCGCAGTTAAGTGAATCTATCCTAGCGCTCAGATCTGGATCTAACGGTGCTCGTTCAAACGACCATGTCTCTGGCGGTAGCAGCGGTGTCGTGGCGGCTTCGGCGCTCACGGCGGCGCTAGCGTTCCAAATTGTCCGCGAGAGGGAGAAGGGTCATACCAGGTTCGCAAGAGGCTGTTGAAGCTCAAGGTAGCGTCGGTTTGCGAAGGGGCGCTCGGATGTGGCTGAGAGAGCTCGTCGGAGTTGTGCACGGCGTCGGGTGGTCGTTGTCGGAGTCGTTGCCGAGGTTCCGCGTCACCCTAACACAAGCCAGAGGGTTTAGGAGATGCGCAATAACGTTGCGAACAAACTCGTGTGAGCCAGAAGTGAAGGGGCGCACGGGACTTACGGAATTTTGGTCGCCGGAGTCGAGAGGGTCGTCGGTGCTTGCGGTGTCGAGTGGAAACGGCGACCTGGCAAGATCTGAGATGAACTAGTGGGGTCAGAAGGTGCGCAAGGACTCACTGAATCAGATAGCAAGAATGAGAGGCAGAGGGGAACACGAGGCTCACCGGAATTGATCGCCGGAGTTGGCTCTGTTTGCGGCGGTGCGAGGATGATTGAGGGCAGCCTGGTGGCAGAGTGAGCGAGGTGTTTGGGGGAAAATGCTCGCGAGGCAGAGAGGGTCTTATAGCCAGAGGCTCGACAGGAAACGCCCGTGGATTAATGCCCAATTAAGCTCGGTATCACTGCGGCAACGGTCGTGGCAAGGAGATCGTCTTGGAGTCGAGGGGAAGGCGATCTTGGCGTGGAGGAGGCCGCTCGCCACGAAAGCGGCAAGGTGGAGGTAGGGTGCATGTCTGAGTGCGTCTTTCAAGGCAGGTGAGAAGAACAGAAAACTCCCCGGGTGGGCTTGATGGGCCTGTTTCACTTCTTTGAGATTTCAGCCTTGACCTTTTTCCTTTGTTAGCTTCTTTTCTTTTTCTAATTCTATTTTCTGGAATGATTTTGATATGAATTCAAATCCTTTTATGAATTCAAACAATTCTGGGGATTTTTGTAGGGTTCTGTGGTTTCAAAATCAGTCAATTAACCATGTGGTTACATTGCTAGGGCTTGGTCAAGCTTGGGCTTCAAAACAAACCGAGACTTTGCCCCTAGTTTGCAAATGTTTGAAATAGGGGTTTTGAAATATTTCCAAGTTGAAATCTTTGGTTAAATTACTACACCTAAACTTTCCAACAATGGGGGCAAGCAAACAAGTTCCTAAACAATCAAGTCTCCAAGGGTGATGGCCAAATGTGGTAAATTTGCTCACATGAAACAATAGCACAAGCTTAAGCTTCTAAATGGTTTTGAGAAAAACCCTAAATGAATGAAGGATGCAAGGATGATATGAATGAGTTTTGAAATATGATTTTAGGGATGTTACATTGCATGTGTGTTCTTTTTAGTAACAACATCTGGAGTCATTGCATGTGTGTTCTTTTCACATACCACATATGGATCCACCAGTGTCATTGCGTGTGTGCTCTTTTCACAATCCACCTATGGATCCACCAGTGTCATTGCATGTGTGTTCTTTTCACTAACAACAACTAGAGTCATTGCATGTGTGTTGTTTTCACATACCACATATGGATCCACCAGTGTCATTCCATGTGTGGTCTTTTCACAATCCACCTATGGATCCACCAGTGACATTGCATGTGTGTTCTTTTTACAAATAACAACCAGAGTCATTTCATGACTATTATTTTCACATACCACCTATGGATCCACCAGTGTCATTGCATGTGTGTTCCCTTCACAATCCACACATGGATCCACCAGTGTCATTGCATGTGTGCTCTTCTTACTAACAACAACTAGAGTCATTGCATGTGTGATCTCATCACACACCACACATGGATCCTGATGTCATTGTATGTGTTCTTTTTACTAACAACAACTAGAGTCATTGAAATGTGTGTTCTCTTCAGAGACCACACATGGATCCACCAGTGTCATTGCATGTGTGTTCTTTTCACTAACAACAACTGGAGTCATTGCATGTGTGTTCTTTTCACATACCACATATGGATCCACCAGTGTTATTGCATGTGTTCTATTTTCACAATCCACCTATGGATCCACCAGTGTCATTGCATGTGTGTTCTTTTTACTAACAACAACTGGAGTCATTTCATGACTGTTCTTCTCACAAACCACATATGGATCCACTAGTGTCATTGCATGTGTGTTCTCTTCACAATCAACACATGGATCCACAAATGTCATTGGATGTGTGCTCTTTTTAGTAACAACAACCAGAGTCATTGCATGTGTGCTCTTTTCACAATCCACCTATGGATCCACCAGTGTCATTGCATGTGTGTTCTTTTTACTAACAACAACTAGAGTCATTTCATGATTGTTCTTCTCACATACCACCTATGGATCCACCAGTGTCATTGCATGTGTGTTCTCTTCACAATCCACACATGGATCCACCAGTGTCATTGCATGTGTGCTTTTTTACTAACAACCAGAGTCATTGCATGTGTGTTCTCTTTAGAGACCACGCATGGATCCACTAGTGTCACTTCATGTGTGTTCTTTTTACTAACGACAACCAGAGTCATTGAAATGTGTGCTCTCTTCAGAGACCACACATGGATCCACTAGTGTCATTGCATGTGTGTTCTTTTTAGTAAGAACAACTAGAGTCATTGCATGTGTGTTCTTTTCACATACCACATATGGATCCACTAGTGTCGTTGCATGTGTGCTCTTTTCACAATCCACCTATGGATCCACCAGTGTCATTGCATGTGTGTTCTTTTTAGTAACAACAACCAGTGTCATTGCATGTCTGTTCTCTTCAGAGACCACACATGGATCCACCAGTGTCATTGCATGTGTGTTCTTTTTACTAACAACAACCAGAGTCATTGAAATGTGAGCTCTCTTCAGAGACCACATATGGATCCACCAGTGTCATTGCATGTATGTTATTTTCACTAACAACAACTGGAGTCATTGCATGTGTGTTCTTTTCACATACCACATATGGATCCTCCAGTGTCATTGCATGTGTGCTCTTTTCACAATCCACCTATGGATCCACCAGTGTCATTGCATGTGTTCTTTTTAGTAACAACAACCAGAGTCATTGAAATGTGTGTTCTTTTCACATACCACCTATGGATCCGCCAGTGTCATTGCATGTGTGTTCTTTTCACTAACAATAACAAGAGTCATTGCATGTGTGTTCTTTTCACATACCACATATGGATCCACCAGTGTCATTGAAATGTGTGTTCTCTTTAGAGACCACCTATGGATCCACTAGTGTCAATGGATGTATGTTCTTTTCACTAACAACAACTGGAGTCATTGCATGTTTTTTCTTTTCACATACCACATATGAATCCACCAGTGTCATTGCATGTGTGATCTTTTCACAATCCACCTATGGATCCACCAGTGTCATTGCATGTGTGTTCTTTTTACTAACAACAACTGGAGTCATTTCATGACTGTTCTTCTCACATACCACATATGGATCCACTAGTGTCATTGCATGTGTGTTCTCTTCACAATCCACACATGGATCCACCAGTGTCATTGCATGTGTGCTCTTCTTACTAACAACAACTAGAGTCATTGCATGTGTGTTCTCCTTAGAGACCACACATGGATCCACCAGTGTCATTGTATGTGTGTTCTTTTTACTAACAACAACTAGAGTCATTGAAATGTGTGTTCTCTTCAGAGACCACACATGGATCCACCAGTGTCATTGCATGTGTGTTCTTTTCACTAACAACAACTGGAGTCATTGCATGTGTGTTCTTTTCACATACCACATATGGATCCACCAGTGTCATTGCATGTGTTCTATTTTCACAATCCACCTATGGATCCACCAGTGTCATTGCATGTGTGTTCTTTTTACTAACAACAACTGGAGTCATTTCATGACTGTTCTTCTCACAAACCACATATGGATCCACTAGTGTCATTGCATGTGTGTTCTCTTCACAATCAACACATGGATCCACAAATGTCATTGGATGTGTGCTCTTTTTAGTAACAACAACCAGAGTCATTGCATGTGTGCTCTTTTCACAATCCACCTATGGATCCACCAGTGTCATTGCATGTGTGTTCTTTTTACTAACAACAACTAGAGTCATTTCATGATTGTTCTTCTCACATACCACCTATGGATCCACCAGTGTCATTGCATGTGTGTTCTCTTCACAATCCACACATGGATCCACCAGTGTCATTGCATGTGTGCTTTTTTACTAACAACCAGAGTCATTGCATGTGTATTCTCTTTAGAGACCACGCATGGATCCACTAGTGTCACTTCATGTGTGTTCTTTTTACTAACGACAACCAGAGTCATTGAAATGTGTGCTCTCTTCAGAGACCACACATGGATCCACTAGTGTCATTGCATGTGTGTTCTTTTTAGTAACAACAACTAGAGTCATTGCATGTGTGTTCTTTTCACATACCACATATGGATCCACTAGTGTCGTTGCATGTTTGCTCTTTTCACAATCCACCTATGGATCCACCAGTGTCATTGCATGTGTGATCTTTTAGTAACAACAACGGTGTCATTGCATGTGTGTTTTCTTGAGAGACCACATGGATCCACTAGTGTCATTGCATGTGTGTTTTTTTACTAACAACCAGAGTCATTGAAATGTGTGCTCTCTTCAGAGACCACATATGGATCCACCAGTGTCATTGCATGTATGTTATTTTCACTAACAACAACTGGAGTCATTGCATGTGTGTTCTTTTCACATACCACATATGGATCCTCCAGTGTCATTGCATGTGTGCTCTTTTCACAATCCACCTATGGATCCACCAGTGTCATTGCATGTGTTCTTTTTAGTAACAACAACCAGAGTCATTGAAATGTGTGTTCTTTTCACATACCACCTATGGATCCGCCAGTGTCATTGCATGTGTGTTCTTTTCACTAACAATAACAAGAGTCATTGCATGTGTGTTCTTTTCACATACCACATATGGATCCACCAGTGTCATTGAAATGTGTGTTCTCTTTAGAGACCACCTATGGATCCACTAGTGTCAATGGATGTATGTTCTTTTCACTAACAACAACTGGAGTCATTGCATGTTTTTTCTTTTCACATACCACATATGAATCCACCAGTGTCATTGCATGTGTGATCTTTTCACAATCCACCTATGGATCCACCAGTGTCATTGCATGTGTGTTCTTTTTACTAACAACAACTGGAGTCATTTCATGACTGTTCTTCTCACATACCACATATGGATCCACTAGTGTCATTGCATGTGTGTTCTCTTCACAATCAACACATGGATCCACCAATGTCATTGGATGTGTTCTCTTTTTAGTAACAACAACCAGAGTCATTGCATGTGTGTTCTCTTCAGAGACCACACATGGATCCACTTGTGTCATTGCATGTGTGTTCTTTTTACTAACAACAACCAGAGTCATTGAAATGTGTGTTCTCTTCAGATACAACACATGGATCCACCGGTGTCATTGCATGTATGTTCTTTTCACTAACAACAACAGGAGTCATTGCATGTGTGTTCTTTTCACATACCACATATGGATCCACCAGTGTCATTGCATGTGTGCTCTTTTCACAATCCACCAGTGTCATTGCATGTGTGTTCTTTTTAGTAACAACAACTAGAGTCATTGAAATGTGTGTTCTTTTCACATACCACCTATGGATCCACCAGTGTCATTGCATGTGTGTTCTTTTCACTAACAATAACAAGAGTCATTGCATGTGTGTTCTTTTCACATACCACATATGGATCCACCAGTGTCATTGAAATGTGTGTTCTCTTTAGAGACCACCTATGGATCCACTAGTGTCAATGGATGTATGTTCTTTTCACTAACAACAACTGGAGTCATTGCATGTTTTTTCTTTTCACATACCACATATGAATCCACCAGTGTCATTGCATGTGTGATCTTTTCACAATCCACCTATGGATCCACCAGTGTCATTGCATGTGTGTTCTTTTTACTAACAACAACTGGAGTCATTTCATGACTGTTCTTCTCACATACCACATATGGATCCACTAGTGTCATTGCATGTGTGTTCTCTTCACAATCAACACATGGATCCACCAGTGTCATTGCATGTGTGCTCTTCTTACTAACAACAACTAGAGTCATTGCATGTGTGTTCTCCTTAGAGACCACACATGGATCCACCAGTGTCATTGTATGTGTGTTCTTTTTACTAACAACAACTAGAGTCATTGAAATGTGTGTTCTCTTCAGAGACCACACATGGATCCACCAGTGTCATTGCATGTGTGTTCTTTTCACTAACAACAACTGGAGTCATTGCATGTGTGTTCTTTTCACATACCACATATGGATCCACCAGTGTCATTGCATGTGTTCTATTTTCACAATCCACCTATGGATCCACCAGTGTCATTGCATGTGTGTTCTTTTTACTAACAACAACTGGAGTCATTTCATGACTGTTCTTCTCACAAACCACATATGGATCCACTAGTGTCATTGCATGTGTGTTCTCTTCACAATCAACACATGGATCCACAAATGTCATTGGATGTGTGCTCTTTTTAGTAACAACAACCAGAGTCATTGCATGTGTGCTCTTTTCACAATCCACCTATGGATCCACCAGTGTCATTGCATGTGTGTTCTTTTTACTAACAACAACTAGAGTCATTTCATGATTGTTCTTCTCACATACCACCTATGGATCCACCAGTGTCATTGCATGTGTGTTCTCTTCACAATCCACACATGGATCCACCAGTGTCATTGCATGTGTGCTTTTTTACTAACAACCAGAGTCATTGCATGTGTATTCTCTTTAGAGACCACGCATGGATCCACTAGTGTCACTTCATGTGTGTTCTTTTTACTAACGACAACCAGAGTCATTGAAATGTGTGCTCTCTTCAGAGACCACACATGGATCCACTAGTGTCATTGCATGTGTGTTCTTTTTAGTAACAACAACTAGAGTCATTGCATGTGTGTTCTTTTCACATACCACATATGGATCCACTAGTGTCGTTGCATGTTTGCTCTTTTCACAATCCACCTATGGATCCACCAGTGTCATTGCATGTGTGTTCTTTTTAGTAACAACAACCAGTGTCATTGCATGTCTGTTCTCTTCAGAGACCACACATGGATCCACTAGTGTCATTGCATGTGTGTTCTTTTTACTAACAACAACCAGAGTCATTGAAATGTGTGCTCTCTTCAGAGACCACATATGGATCCACCAGTGTCATTGCATGTATGTTATTTTCACTAACAACAACTGGAGTCATTGCATGTGTGTTCTTTTCACATACCACATATGGATCCTCCAGTGTCATTGCATGTGTGCTCTTTTCACAATCCACCTATGGATCCACCAGTGTCATTGCATGTGTTCTTTTTAGTAACAACAACCAGAGTCATTGAAATGTGTGTTCTTTTCACATACCACCTATGGATCCATGGTGTCATTGCATGTGTGTTCTTTTCACTAACAATAACAAGAGTCATTGCATGTGTGTTCTTTTCACATACCACATATGGATCCACCAGTGTCATTGAAATGTGTGTTCTCTTTAGAGACCACCTATGGATCCACTAGTGTCAATGGATGTATGTTCTTTTCACTAACAACAACTGGAGTCATTGCATGTTTTTTCTTTTCACATACCACATATGAATCCACCAGTGTCATTGCATGTGTGATCTTTTCACAATCCACCTATGGATCCACCAGTGTCATTGCATGTGTGTTCTTTTTACTAACAACAACTGGAGTCATTTCATGACTGTTCTTCTCACATACCACATATGGATCCACTAGTGTCATTGCATGTGTGTTCTCTTCACAATCAACACATGGATCCACCAATGTCATTGGATGTGTTCTCTTTTTAGTAACAACAACCAGAGTCATTGCATGTGTGTTCTCTTCAGAGACCACACATGGATCCACTTGTGTCATTGCATGTGTGTTCTTTTTACTAACAACAACCAGAGTCATTGAAATGTGTGTTCTCTTCAGATACAACACATGGATCCACCGGTGTCATTGCATGTATGTTCTTTTCACTAACAACAACAGGAGTCATTGCATGTGTGTTCTTTTCACATACCACATATGGATCCACAGTGTCATTGCATGTGTGCTCTTTTCACAATCCACCAGTGTCATTGCATGTGTGTTCTTTTTAGTAACAACAACTAGAGTCATTGAAATGTGTGTTCTTTTCACATACCACCTATGGATCCACCAGTGTCATTGCATGTGTGTTCTTTTCACTAACAACAACTGGAGTCATTGCATGTGTGTTCTTTTCACATATCCCCCACATATGGATCCACCAGTGTCATTGAAATGTGTGTTCTCTACAGAGACCACACATGGATCCACCAGTGTCATTGCATGTATGTTCTTTTCACTAACAACAACTGGAGTCATTGCATGTGTGTTCTTTTCACATACCACATATGGATCCACCAGTGTCATTGCATGTGTGCTCTTTTCACAATCCACCTATGGATCCACCAGTGTCATTGCATGTGTGTTCTTTTTAGTAACAACAACCAGAGTCATTGAAATGTGTGTTCTTTTCACATACCACCTATGGATCCACCAGTGTCGTTGCATGTGTGTTCTTTTCACTAACAACAACTGGAGTCATTGCATGTGTGTTCTTTTCACATATCCCCCACACATGGATCCACCAGTGTCATTGACATGTGTGTTCTCTATAGAGACCACACATGGATCCACTAGTGTCATTGCATGTATGTTCTTTTCACTAACAACAACTGGAGTCATTGCATGTGTGTTCTTTTCACATACCACATATGGATCCACCAGTGTCAATCCATGTGTGCTCTTTTCACAATCCACCTATGGATCCACCAGTGACATTGCATGTGTGTTCTTTTTACAAACAACAACCAGAGTCATTTCATGACTGTTCTCTTCACATACCACCTATGGATCCACCAGTGTCATTGCATGTGTGTTCTCTTCACAATCCACACATGGATCCATTAGTGTCATTGCATGTGTGCTCTTTTTACTAACAACAACTAGAGTCATTGCATGTGTGTTCTCCTCAAATACCACACATGGATCCACCAGTGTCATTGCATGTGTGTTCTTTTTACTAACAACAACTAGAGTCATTGAAATGTGTGTTCTCTTCAGAGACCACACATGGATCCACCCGTGTCATTGCATGTGTGTTCTTTTTACTAACAACAACTAGAGTCATTGCATGTGTGTTCTTTTCACATACCACATATGGATCCACCAGTGTCATTGCATGTGTTCTATTTTCACAATCCACCTATGGATCCACCAGTGTCATTGCATGTGTGATCTTTTTAATAACAACAACCACAGTCATTTCATGACTGTTCGTCTCACATACCACCTATGGATCCACCAGTGTCATTGCATGTGTGTTCTTTTCACAATCCACCTATGGATCCACCAGTGTCATTGCATGTGTGTTCTTTTTAGTAACAACAACTGGAGTCATTGCATGTGTGTTCTTTTCACATACCACATATGGATCCACCAGTGTCATTGCGTGTGTGCTCTTTTCACAATCCACCTATGGATCCACCAGTGTCATTGCATGTGTGTTCTTTTCACTAACAACAACTGGAGTCATTGCATGTGTGTTGTTTTCACATACCACATATGGATCCACCAGTGTCATTCCATGTGTGCTCTTTTCACAATCCACCTATGGATCCACCAGTGACATTGCATGTGTGTTCTTTTTACAAATAACAACCAGAGTCATTTCATGACTATTCTTTTCACATACCACCTATGGATCCACCAGTGTCATTGCATGTGTGTTCCCTTCACAATCCACACATGGATCCACCAGTGTCATTGCATGTGTGCTCTTCTTACTAACAACAACTAGTGTCATTGCATGTGTGTTCTCCTCAGAGACCACACATGGATCCACCAGTGTCATTGTATGTGTGTTCTTTTTACTAACAACAACTAGAGTCATTGAAATGTGTGTTCTCTTCAGAGACCACACATGGATCCACCAGTGTCATTGCATGTGTGTTCTTTTCACTAACAACAACTGGAGTCATTGCATGTGTGTTCTTTTCACATACCACATATGGATCCACCAGTGTCATTCCATGTTTTCTATTTTCACAATCCACCTATGGATCCACCAGTGTCATTGCATGTGTGTTCTTTTTACTAACAACAACTGGAGTCATTTCATGACTGTTCTTCTCACATACCACATATGGGTCCACTAGTGTCATTGCATGTGTGTTCTCTTCACAATCAACACATAGATCCACCAATGTCATTGGATGTGTGCTCTTTTTAGTAACAACAACCAGAGTCATTGCATGTGTGCTCTTTTCACAATCCACCTATGGATCCACTAGTGTCATTGCATGTGTGTTCTTTTTACTAACAACAACTAGAGTCATTTCATGATTGTTCTTCTCACATACCACCTATGGATCCACCAGTGTTATTGCATGTGTGTTCTCTTCACAATCCACACACGGATCCACCAGTGTGATTGCATGTGTGTTCTCTTCAGAGACCACACATGGATCCACTAGTGTCATTTCATGTGTGTTCTTTTTACTAACAACAACCAGAGTCATTGAAATGTGTGCTCTCTTCAGAGACCACACATGGATCCACCAGTGTCATTGCATGTATGTTCTTTTCACTAACAACAACTGGAGTCATTGCATGTGTGTTCTTTTCACATACCACTTATGGTTCCACTAGTGTCGTTGCATGTGTGCTCTTTTCACAATCCACCTATGGATCCACCAGTGTCATTGCATGTGTGTTCTTTTTAGTAACAACAACCAGTGTCATTGAATGTCTGTTCTCTTCAGAGACCACACATGGATCCACCAGTGTCATTGCATGTGTGTTATTTTTACTAACAACAACCAGAGTCATTGAAATGTGTGCTCTCTTCAGAGACCACACATGGATCCACCAGTGTCATTGCATATATGTTATTTTCACTAACAACAACTGGAGTCATTGCATGTGTGTTCTTTTCACATACCACATATGGATCCTCCAGTGTCATTGCATGTGTGCTCTTTTCACAATCCACCTATGGATCCACCAGTGTCATTGCATGTGTTCTTTTTAGTAACAACAACCAGAGTCATTGAAATGTGTGTTCTTTTCACATACCACCTATGGATCCGCCAGTGTCATTGCATGTGTGTTCTTTTCACTAACAACAACCAGAGTCATTGCATGTGTGTTCTTTTCACATACCACATATGGATCCACCAGTGTCATTGAAATGTGTGTTCTCTTGAGAGACCACCTATGGATCCACTAGTGTCAATGGATGTATGTTCTTTTCACTAACAACAACTGGAGCCATTGCATGTTTTTTCTTTTCACATACCACATATGAATCCACCAGTGTCATTGCATGTGTGATCTTTTCACAATCCACCTATGGATCCACCAGTGTCATTGCATGTGTGTTCTTTTTACTAACAACAACTGGAGTCATTTCATGACGGTTCTTCTCACATACCACATATGGATCCACCAGTGTCCTTGCATGTGTGTTCTCTTCACAATCCACACATGGATCCACCAATGTCATTGGATGTGTGCTCTTTTTACTAACAACAACCAGAGTCATTGCATGTGTGTTCTCTTCAGAGACCACACATGGATCCACCAGTGTCATTGCATGTGTGTTCTTTTTACTAACAACAACCAGAGTCATTGAAATGTGTGTTCTCTTCAGAGACAACACATGGATCCACCGGTGTCATTGCATGTATGTTCTTTTCACTAACAACAACTGGAGTCATTGCATGTGTGTTCTTTTCACATACCACATATGGATCGACCAGTGTCATTGCATGTGTGCTCTTTTCACAATCCACCTATGGATCCACCAGTGTCATTGCATGTGTGTTCTTTTTAGTAACAACAACCAGAGTCATTGAAATGTGTGTTCTTTTCACATACCACCTATGGATCCACCAGTGTCATTGCATGTGCGTTCTTTTCACTAACAATAACTAGAGTCATTGCATCTGTGTTCTTTTCACATATCCCCCACATATGGATCCACCAGTGTCATTGAAATGTGTGTTCTCAGAGACCACATGGATCCACCAGTGTCATTGCATGTATCTACTTTTCACTAACAACAACTGGAGTCATTGCATGTGTGTTCTTTTCACATACCACATATGGATCCACCAGTTTCATTGCATGTGTGCTCTTTTCATAATCCACCTATGGATGCACCAGTGTCATTGCATGTGTGTTCTTTTTACTAACAACAACTGAGTCATTTCGTGACTGTTCTTTTCACATACCACATATGGATCCATCAGTGTCATTGAAATGTGTGTTCTCTATAGAGACCACACATGGATCCACCAGTGTCATTGCATGTGTGTTCTTTTCACTAACAACAACTGGAGTCATTGCATGTGTGTTCTTTTCACATACCACATATGGACCACCAGTGTCATTGAAATGTGTGTTCTCTACAGAGACCACACATGGATCCACCAGTGTCATTGCATGTATGATCTTTTCACTAACAACAACTGGAGTCATTGCATGTGTGTTCTTTTCAGATACCACATATGGATCCACCAGTGTCATTGCTTGTGTGCTGTTTTCATAATCCACCTATGGATCCACCAGTGTCATTGCATGTGTGTTCTTTTTACTAACAACAACTAAGTCATTTCATGACTGTTCTTTTCACATACCACATATGGATCCACCAGTGTCGTTGCATGTGTGCTCTTTGCATAATCCACATATGGATCTACCAGTGTCATTGCATGGGTGTTCTTTTTACTAACAACAACCAGACTCATTTCATGGATGTTCTTCTCACATACCACCTATGGATCTACCAGTGTCATTGCATGTGTGTTCTCTTCACAATCCACACATGGATCCGACAGTGTAATTGCATGAGTGTTCTTTTTAGTAACAACAACCAGTGTCATTGCATGTGTGTTCTCTTCAGAGACCACACATGGATCCACCAGTGTCATTGCATGTGTGTTATTTTTACTAACAACCAGAGTCATTGAAATGTGTGCTCTCTTCATAGACCACACATGGATCCACCAGTGTCATTGCATGTATGTTCTTTTCACTAACAACAACTGGAGTCATTGCACGTGTGTTCTTTTCACATACCACATATGGATCCTCCAGTGTCATTGCATGTGTGCTGTTTTCATAATCCACCTATGGATCCACCAGTGTCAATGCATGTGTGTTCTTTTTACTAACAACAACTGAGTCATTTCATGATTGTTCTTTTCACATACCACATATGGATCCACCAGTGTCGTTGCATGTGTGCTCTTTGCATAATACACCTATGGATCCACCAGTGTCATTGCATGGGTGTTCGTTTACTAACAACCAGAGTCATTTCATGGATGTTCTTCTCACATACCACCTATGGATCTACTAGTGTCATTGCATGTGTGTTCTCTTCACAATCCACACATGGATCCGACAGTGTAATTGCATGAGTGTTCTTTTTAGTAACAACAACCAGTGTCATTGCATGTGTGTTCTCTTCAGAGACCACACATGGATCCACCAGTGTCATTGCATGTGTGTTCTTTTTACTAACAGCAACTATAGTCATTGAAATGTGTGCTCTCTTCATAGACCACACATGGATCCACCAGTGTCATTGCATGTATGTTCTTTTCACTAACAACAACTGGAGTCATTGCATGTGTGTTCTTTTCACATACCACATATGGATCCTCCAGTGTCATTGCATGTGTGCTGTTTTCAAAATCCACCTATGGATCCACCAGTGTCATTGCATGTGTGTTCTTTTTACTAACAACAACTGAGTCATTTCATGATTGTTCTTTTCACATACCACATATGGATCCACCAGTGTCGTTGCATGTGTGCTCTTTGCATAATCCACCTATGGATCCACCAGTGTCATTGCATGGGTGTTCTTTTACTAACAACCAGAGTCATTTCATGGATGTTCTTCTCACATACCACCTATGGATCCACCAGTGTCATTGCATGTGTGTTCTTTTCACATACCACATATGGATCCTCCAGTGTCATTGCATGTGTGCTCTTTTCACAATCCACCTATGGATCCACCAGTGTCATCGCATGTGTTCTTTTTAGTAACAACAACCAGAGTCATTGAAATGTGTGTTCTTTTCACATACCACCTATGGATCCGCCAGTGTCATTGCATGTGTGTTCTTTTCACTAACAACAACCAGAGTCATTGCATGTGTGTTCTTTTCACATACCACATATGGATCCACCAGTGTCATTGAAATGTGTGTTCTCTTGAGAGACCACCTATGGATCCACTAGTGTCAATGGATGTATGTTCTTTTCACTAACAACAACTGGAGTCATTGCATGTTTTTTCTTTTCACATACCACATATGAATCCACCAGTGTCATTGCATGTGTGATCTTTTCACAATCCACCTATGGATCCACCAGTGTCATTGCATGTGTGTTCTTTTTACTAACAACAACTGGAGTCATTTCATGACTGTTCTTCTCACATACCACATATGGATCCACCAGTGTCATTGCATGTGTGTTCTCTTCACAATCCACACATGGATCCACCAATGTCATTGGATGTGTGCTCTTTTTACTAACAACAACCAGAGTCATTGCATGTGTGTTCTCTTCAGAGTCCACACATGGATCCACCAGTGTCATTGCATGTGTGTTCTTTTTACTAACAACAACCAGAGTCATTGAAATGTGTGTTCTCTTCAGAGACAACACATGGATCCACCGGTGTCATTGCATGTATGTTCTTTTCACTAACAACAACTGGAGTCATTGCATGTGTGTTCTTTTCACAATCCACCTATGGATCCACCAGTGTCATTGCATGTGTGCTCTTTTCACAATCCACCTATGGATCCACCAGTGTCATTGCATGTGTGTTCTTTTTAGTAACAACAACCAGATTCATTGAAATGTGTGTTCTTTTCACATACCACCTATGGATCCACCAGTGTCATTGCATGTGTGTTCTTTTCACTAACAATAACTAGAGTCATTGCATCTGTGTTCTTTTCACATATCCCCCACATATGGATCCACCAGTGTCATTGAAATGTGTGTTCTCTACAGAGACCACACATGGATCCACCAGTGTCATTGCATGTATCTTCTTTTCACTAACAACAACTGGAGTCATTGCATGTGTGTTCTTTTCACATACCACATATGGATCCACCAGTTTCATTGCATGTGTGCTCTTTTCATAATCCACCTATGGATGCACCAGTGTCATTGCATGTGTGTTCTTTTTACTAACAACAACTGAGTCATTTCGTGACTGTTCTTTTCACATACCACATATGGATCCATCAGTGTCATTGAAATGTGTGTTCTCTATAGAGACCACACATGGATCCACCAGTGTCATTGCATGTGTGTTCTTTTCACTAACAACAGCTGGAGTCATTGCATGTGTGTTCTTTTCACATACCACATATGGATCCACCAGTGTCATTGAAATGTGTGTTCTCTTCAGAGACCACACATGGATCCACCAGTGTCATTGCATGTATGATATTTTCACTAACAACAACTGGAGTCATTGCATGTGTGTTCTTTTCAGATACCACATATGGATCCACCAGTGTCATTGCTTGTGTGCTGTTTTCATAATCTACCTATGGATCCACCAGTGTTATTGCATGTGTGTTCTTTTTACTAACAACAACTGAGTCATTTCATGACTGTTCTTTTCACATACCACATATGGATCCACCAGTGTCGTTGCATGTGTGCTCTTTGCATAATCCACATATGGATCTACCAGTGTCATTCCATGGGTGTTCTTTTTACTAACAACAACCTGAGTCATTTCATGGATGTTCTTCTCACATACCACCTATGGATCTACCAGTGTCATTGCATGTGTGTTCTCTTCACAATCCACACATGGATCCGACAGTGTAATTGCATGAGTGTTCTTTTTAGTAACAACAACCAGTGTCATTGCATGTGTGTTCTCTTCAGAGACCACACATGGATCCACCAGTGTCATTGCATGTGTGTTCTTTTTACTATGAACCAGAGTCATTGAAATGTGTGCTCTCTTCATAGACCACACATGGATCCACCAGTGTCATTGCATGTATGTTATTTTCACTAACAACAACTGGAGTCATTGCACGTGTGTTCTTTTCACATACCACATATGGATCCTCCAGTGTCATTGCATGTGTGTTCTTTTTACTAACAACAACTGAGTCATTTCATGATTGTTCTTTTCACATACCACATATGGATCCACCAGTGTCGTTGCATGTGTGCTCTTTGCATAATCCACCTATGGATCCACCAGTGTCATTGCATGGGTGTTCGTTTACTAACAACCAGAGTCATTTCATGGATGTTCTTCTCACATACCACCTATGGATCCACCAGTGTCATTGCATGTGTGTTCTTTTCACATACCACATATGGATCCTCCAGTGTCATTGCATGTGTGCTCTTTTCACAATCCACCTATGGATCCACCAGTGTCATTGCATGTGTTCTTTTTAGTAACAACAACCAGAGTCATTGAAATGTGTGTTCTTTTCACATACCACCTATGGATCCGCCAGTGTCATTGCATGTGTGTTCTTTTCACTAACAACAACCAGAGTCATTGCATGTGTGTTCTTTTCACATACCACATATGGATCCACCAGTGTCATTGAAATGTGTGTTCTCTTGAGAGACCACCTATGGATCCACTAGTGTCAATGGATGTATGTTCTTTTCACTAACAACAACTGGAGTCATTGCATGTTTTTTCTTTTCACATACCACATATGAATCCACCAGTGTCATTGCATGTGTGATCTTTTCACAATCCACCTATGGATCCACCAGTGTCATTGCATGTGTGTTCTTTTTACTAACAACAACTGGAGTCATTTCATGATTGTTCTTCTCACATACCACATAAGGATCCATCAGTGTCATTGCATGTGTGTTCTCTTCACAATCCACACATGGATCCACCAATGTCATTGGATGTGTGCTCTTTTTACTAACAACAACCAGAGTCATTGCATGTGTGTTCTCTTCAGAGACCACACATGGATCTACCAGTGTCATTGCATGTGTGTTCTTTTTACTAACAACAACCAGAGTCATTGAAATGTGTGTTCTCTTCAGAGACAACACATGGATCCACCGGTGTCATTGCATGTATGTTCTTTTCACTAACAACAACTGGAGTCATTGCATGTGTGTTCTTTTCACATACCACATATGGATCGACCAGTGTCATTGCATGTGTGCTCTTTTCACAATCCACCTATGGATCCACCAGTGTCATTGCATGTGTGTTCTTTTTAGTACAAACCAGAGTCATTGAAATGTGTGTTCTTTTCACATACCACCTATGGATCCACCAGTGTCATTGCATGTGTGTTCTTTTCACTAACAATAACTAGAGTCATTGCATCTGTGTTCTTTTCACATATCCCCCACATATGGATCCACCATTGTCATTGAAATGTGTGTTCTCTACAGAGACCACACATGGATCCACCAGTGTCATTGCATGTATCTTCTTTTCACTAACAACAACTGGAGTCATTGCATGTGTGTTCTTTTCACATACCACATATGGATCCACCAGTTTCATTGCATGTGTGCTCTTTTCATAATCCACCTATGGATGCACCAGTGTCATTGCATGTGTGTTCTTTTTACTAACAACAAGAGTCATTTCATGGATGTTCTTTTCACATACCACATATGGATCCATCAGTGTCATTGAAATGTGTGTTCTCTTCAGAGACCACACATGGATCCTGATGTCATTGCATGTGTTCTTTTCACTAACAACAACCGAGTCATTGCATGTGTGTTCTTTCACATACCACATATGGATCCACAGTGTCATTGAAATGTGTGTTCTCTTCAGAGACCACACATGGATCCACCGATGTCATTGCATGTATGTTCTTTTCACTAACAACAACTGAGTCATTGCATGTGTGTTCTTTTCAGATACCACATATGGATCCACAGTGTCATTGCATGTGTGCTTTTCATAATCCACCTATGGATCCACGGTGTCATTGCATGTGTGTTCTTTTTACTAACAACAACTGAGTCATTTCATGATTGTTCTTTTCACATACCACATATGGATCCACGGTGTCGTTGCATGTGTGCTCTTTGCATAATCCACATATGGATCCACCAGTGTCATTGCATGGGTGTTCTTTTACTAACAACGAGTCATTTCATGGATGTTCTTCTCACATACCACCTATGGATCTACAGGTGTCATTGCATGTGTGTTCTCTTCACAATCCACATGGATCCGGCCAGTGTAATTGCATGAGTGTTCTTTTTAGTAACAACAACCAGTGTCATTGCATGTGTGTTCTCTTGAGACCACACATGGATCCACCGATGTCATTGCATGTGTGTTCTTTTAAACAACAACAGAGTCATTGAAATGTGTGCTCTATTCATAGACCACACATGGATCCACCAGTGTCATTGCATGTATGTTCTTTTCACTAACAACAACTGGAGTCATTGCACGTGTGTTCTTTTCACATACAACATATGGATCCTCAAGTGTCATTGCATGTGTGCTGTTTTCATAATCCACCTATGGATCCACAGTGTCATTGCATGTGTTCTTTTTATCAACAACATGTTGAGTCATTTCATGATTGTTCTTTTCACATACCACATATGGATCCACAGTGTCGTTGCATGTGTGCTCTTTGCATAATCCACCTATGGATCCACCAAAGTGTCATTGCATGGGTGTTCTTTTACTAACAACGAGTCATTTCATGGATGTTCTTCTCACATACCACCTATGGATCTACCAGTGTCATTGCATGTGTGTTCTCTTCACAATCCACATGGATCACGAGGGATGGGGGACACACTTAAGGTTGAAGTTGTTTTAAGTAGATATGGAATGTGCATTGAAACCGAATGTTGTTCGGAGTCTCGGATTGGATCCGGACATCACGAGGAGATCCGGAATTGTCAGAATAAGATTCATATATTGGGATCATTTTCTAAGTTAGGAAATGTTCTGGAGTGTTTGTATGGAGATTCTAGAAGGTTTGAATGTTGGAAGGTTCTAGAAGATTTCTTGAGTTTGCTTGAAAACCAAGAAAGGATCAAGGAGTCTTTGTGGGAAAACACGGATTTGTGGGGAGGAGGACTCCTCCCCTCCCAAACCAAGGAGGAGGGGAGTCCTACTAGGACTCCTCCCATGGCGCCTCCTCCTTTAAATAGAGGGAGGCGCCACCCCTAGACCTCTCCCATAACAAACCCTAGCCGCCTTCTCCTCCTCCTTCTGCTCCTTCAGCTTAGGCGGCTCAGAGAATTCTCTAATCCACCACCACCACCACACCGTCTGCTGGATTCCGTGGAAGATCTACTACCTCGCTGCTCACTGGAACGGGGAGAGGAAGGTCTGCTTGACTCCCGACTACAGGAGCCGCCGGAACATGGCGCCGAAGGATCATCCACACGATCTTGAGATCGGCAAGTGATCGACTACATCAACCGAGATCTAATCTCGTAACTTTCGGATCTACGAGGGTTAGTACAGATCTCGCTGCACATGTCTAATAGATTAGATCTTGGCTTTGATCTAGATTAGATCTGGGTTTTTCGTTCTTGCGTAGAAATTTTTGTTTTCCTACGTAACCCATCATCAACCAGTTGTAGGGTTCGTAGCATGGAAAACAAAATTTCTATCGCATACAAACAAACAAGCCAAGATCTATCTACTAGATTGTAGCAACGAGTCGATAGAGGAACTCACCTCGAAGATTCCAAAGCGTTAACGAGAGCAGATTCGTGGGTGATGTAGTCGTACTCTTCCGATCTCAAGATCGCAGACGATCCTTCCAAATACCATCGCTAAGAAGCCCCCGCAATGGTCACATCGCTCCAGACTGACGAAGACCTTCCTCTCCTTGTTCCAAAGAAAATGGAGGTTGTAGCACTCTCCTCATGATTCGCAAAGACAACGGCGTGGTACCGAAGTAGAGGGAAATCCCAGGGCTTCGCTTAAGCCGGTAGTATGGTGGAGCTTATGAGAGAGGCTATTAGTGATCTAGTAATTAGACACACCAATTAGAAGGCTCTAAACCAATTAGAAGGCTCTAAACCGCTGGCTAAAGCAATTAGAAGCTCTAAACCAAAACGGCTCTAAACCGGAGATTAGAGGTGGAAACTTGTGTGTCTAGGAGGAGCCCTGCCCTCCTTATATAGGTGGGAGGGCGGCCAAGGGAGGAGAGTCCTCCCCAAGTCGGCTTAGTGGGCGCCGCCAAGGAGGAGGAACCTCCTCCAATTCGGCCTCCACCAATCCTCCTCTCTTCCCACTTCCCAAAATTGCCGCTTGACTTTCAAACTAGCCGCTTGACTTTTCAATTTAGGATTTAAATAAACCCTTTATTTTGGACAGCAAGAACACCTAGTACATGATGCAATCATTCCAACTTACAATGACACATTCATGTACCCTTCCTCCGAGTGCGGACATTCCGGGACCTTCTAGAATGTTCCTGGCGAAAACACCTAACCATTCCCCAACTCAAACGGGACTTTCCTTATATGAATCTTATTCTCCCACCATTCGGATCTCCTCGTGATATCCGGATCCCATCCGAGACTCAACAACATTCGGTCTCTTTCATAATACCATAACTACTCAAACAACGTCAATCCTTAAGTGTGTCTCCTACGTTCGTGAATTATGCGACATGATCGAGACACTTCTCTAACAATAACCAATAGAGGAATCTGAAATTCATATGGCTCTACATATTTCTACGATTACATTGCGATCGAATGAACCACTTACATACGATACCAATTTCCCTTTGTCTCACGATATGTTACTTATCCGAGGTTATGATCGCTGATCTCCGCATACCTAGTTCAACCTCATATCGATAAGTACTCTTTCTCGCTCCCGTGATATGTGATCCCTTGAGCCAGTCACATGCTTGCAAGCTAATTGGATGACATTTCACCGAGAGGGCCAGAATATCTATCCGTCATGTGGATGGACAAATCCACTCTTGATCCATGTGTTTCAACCAATACTTTCCGAACACTCAATGCCACTTTTATAGCCACCACATTACGGTGTGGTGTTTGATGACATCAAAGCATCCATCCAGTAAAGGTGATATGTATGATCTCATGGTCGAAGGAATTAGGTTACTATGTATCAGAAAGCATATAGCAATTGAACTATTGAAATGACTTGATCTTTATGCTACGCTTATCTATAGGAGTAAGTCCACCATATCATTCTCCTAACGATATGATCTTGTTGTTGATAACATCTCAATGTTCATGATATGGAAACCACAATCATCAATCAACCAACAAGCTAGTGAAGTATAGAGGCTATACTAGGGACTTCAAATTAAGTTTACAAATCACACAAGTATTAATGGTTTCCTTGTTAATACTATTATAGCATGAATGTAAACATTTATCATAAGTATGAAGATATGATAATAACCTACTTTATTATTGCCTCTTGGGCATATCTCCAACAGTCTCCCACTTGCACTAGAGTCAATAATCTAGTTTCAAACCTTTGTGTATTCAACACCTATGGCTTTCCGGTGTTGTATTTACACGATTGCTAGTGGTCAACTGATCTCCGGATCTGACACTTCCAGGTCCGTGTGTAATTGCATGTCTTTGCGTCTCTACGCATCACTCATTCTCTAATGAGATGGCTTTGTATAAATTTGGTCTTTCGGTGTGACCTTTAGTTCTTTGGGGTTAAAACATGTTGACAATATTGTCATACAATATATCTTCATAGTATTATCCCGCTGTGAACTACACCTAGTTTGATAACAAACTACTTGACACAAATGCCCTCTTTTGCTGCTATAATAGCAGTCATATACTTAGCCTTTTGTTGTAGTATCTGTCACAATGTCTTAACTTTGGAACTCATCCAAATCCATTATGGAACTCACTTTCCATTATATTGTGCCACCCTTAGTTTTGTTTGAGATAAACTAAATTTGTACTTTGTGACAAAGCTAGTATCAATGTAGTACTTTTACAATGAACTAACTATCTATTTGTCACTTCTACAAATAATATACTCTTAGTTCTTCCAAAAGATCATAAGAATATCCTTACTATTGTCCAATGATCATCTTACAAATCATTCTGGTATATGCTCACAACATTTAGAGCATAGGACATATCTGGATTTGTACATATCACAGTATGATTGATATAAATACTCTTTGTGATTTCATACATCAAGTATCAATCTATACTTGAATCTTTGTTTCACTTACCAAGTGCCAATACACTTGAATTATATCATCAACATTGAACTCTTTCAATCCTTTCTGTGCAACAAGAACCTTTCTTGTAGTTTCTATATTGAATTCATTCAATATCTCGTCTATGTACTTCTGGCACAACCATATTAGCGTCTATTGATGCCAAATATTTGGGTTTTGCCTAAGTCTTTCATCGGGATGAAATTCTTAATATGTGTTAATAAAAGATACATTATTTCCAATCAACAATATGTCTTCCACATAATGTATTAGAAACATGTCTTAGCGCTCCCACTTAATTTCTTGCAAATGCAAGCATCTTCATTGTCTCCGATGAAATTAAACTCTTTTAACAATTTCATCATAGTGAAGATTCCAACTCCGCTATGCTTACTTCAACCATTGAAGTTTGCATATGCTTTTAGCATCCTTTGAATTAACAAAACCCTTTGGACCGTGTCATGCACACGTCCTAGGTAACCATTCTATTAGAAGAACTTGTTTTGTTTATTCTACTACCACATAACAAATTATATGTAGTGGTTGCTACATTAATCCGCCTAGACTAAAAATCGCTATGAAAGATCAAATCTTGTCATATACAACCTTTGAACATTGTTGTGAACTCTTTCCCAACATGTCGACTATTTCATAGATGTGAAACATCCATGTCTACTTCTTTATAGATCCAAACACAACTGCAAGGTTTTACACCTTTTTCGAGGGTCCTTCAAGTTCAAAACTTGATTTCTTGTGTATGAAACTTTCACGGATTTTATGGCTTCAAGCCATTTGACGGAGTCAGGGCCCATCATTGCTTCTTTGCATGTAGTCCGTTCATTATTCTCAAATAATGATTCAACCCTCAAATCTTGGTATTTGATTGTTTACTTGACCTACTTGGTTCAATAGAAACTTAGACCTCCGTGACCACAACCTTTGAGGAACGTGAGCCATGAGCATTGTTGCTGCCTCCGGAACACTTTTCGGTGCTGCGCAACTCTGCACATATAGCTAAGGTTCCTTTAACCTTATCAAAGTTCTATCGTCCTCCCACTTAACTTTTCACGAAAAATTCCTTCTCAAAGAAACTTGACGTTCTAAGCGACAAACACTTTTGTCTCCGGTGTTTATGGAGGAATACTTAACAGTAATACAAAGACAGGTTTATCCGACTTTGGTTGCAAACATCTTTTTTATGCATAGCATACCAATGTTTAAGAAAGGACTACTTGGGTTTTATCCCAAACCATAACCTTATATGGTGTCATTTCAGCGGATTATGATGGAGCTCTTTTAGTGGAAAACGGTAGTCTCTAAAGCTTTTAATCTTTAAAATATAATGGCAGTTCTATGAATTACACCTTTGATCTTACCATGTCAAACAAGGTTTTATTTACATATCTCGAGTGCTCCATACTCTTATGGTGTTTCGGGAAATGCAAATCCACGTAATCCATTCCTTAAATCTTAGGTATTATGCTAAACTTGTAATTCAAATATCTTCCTTTATGATCTTATCATAAACTATTCATATTCTTGTTACAATGATTTTGCACTTCATCTTGAAAGTCTTTTGAACTTTTCAAATATTTCATACTTCATCCTTATTAAGTAAATATTCATATATTCACTCAAATTTTTGGAGAAAGCATATGAAGTTGAAATCCATCGCTCTTGACTACACATAATGGAGTTTGTACAACAATATGCACAAGTTCCAATAAGCTAGTCTTTCGTTCCCTTTTGGCCTATGAACGAAGTTTTAATTATCTCTAGGAAAGTTTCACAAACGTCATTTGATCAAAAATCAAAAGACTCCAAAATTCCATCCACATGGAGTTTCTTCATGTTTTCTTTCCAATATAATTTAAATGGCGATGTCACTTCCTAAGTGATCTTTCAATCAATTTGTCTTTCGACAATTTTAGCACTTAGTTTTATGGATGTGATTTCTCCAACGAGATTTGTGAACCATCCATCTTTTATGGATTACGGCAATTATTTGAACAACCCTTTTGTTCTCATAATACCTGATAAAACAAATCCTGAAGGCAAGCTTTGATGTTTAACGAGCAACACAATAACCCTTTATTTGTTTTTGATGAACATCATCACATATTCTTTCGCTAGTTACTAAGGCCATTGTAGTTCATGAATTGTGTTGTTTCGTATGACGATTCACACCAACAAATTCAGTATCAAATACTTAAGAACCACATTGTTTAATAAGCAAAGAATATAGCCATAACACATATATCATCTATATACTTAAACTGAACAATTCTAGTCTTTTCTTTTCTGCCATATACTTATGAGATTCTCTTTCAGTATTTCCTTTTCTGTTTGAAAGAATCTATCAACATCAATAGTGGAGTCATACATATGACACATAGTCCAAAGCGTGTATAGTTAAATACCAATGTCTTTGGACTTGCACTTTGAAGTAGATCACCATTATCAAATGTTTGGTGTTCTTTCAAATTCCTTTCTTTAGTTAACTCTTGGTGTAGTAAACATTTTACCTACATCAAATATTCACCTTCATCATGAATTTATCCATGATCAAGCTACTTTAGCTTATATCGGTGAATCGTGAGTATAATGTTGCTCTCCAAAACCTTTTGGAAGATTAGGACAACTAGTGTCTCCAACCTTTTGCAAATTCTCATCAAATATGAGAACATGACTTTTGCCATATTATACTCTATCATGTTGTAACCAAAACTTTGTTTCAGATATCACAATATCTTCCACACATCATGGTTTCTGAAACAACTCTTTCAGATCCTAGATAACCTTGATATTAAGAGAATCTTTTGAATATCAAGAATCATGGAGACAAACATGATACTCAAACACTAACACTTGGAATTGTCACTCTTGTTTTAATACTAATTATTAAACTTTATGGAGTAACCGGAACTTACTGAAAGTTTGCAATAGGACTTTTAAACTTTAGATTAACACTTCAAAACAATACGATACCAGTTCGTAAAGTAACTAACCAGAATTCTATAGTTCTATCATCTCAATTAAAACTAAGCGCAAGGTGGTAAACGGATGCCAATGACTACAACAACTATGCAAATTCACTTTGATTTTAGTTTATGATAAATTGAGTTCTAATTAATAATTAAATTAATCTAGGTGAACTCCCACTCAAAACAATATCCCTCACATTGTTTTAGTGATCACATGAACCAAATCCACCATATCAAAACCGATCATCACGAGAGTTGATATAGCTTCAATGGCGAACAATCGACATGTTCATCATATCTACTATATGACTCATGCTCTGCCTTTCGGCAATCCGTGTTCCTGAGGCCATGTCTGTACATGCTAGGCTCGTCAAGATCAAACCTTAGCTACCGCATAAGCAAATCTGGCTTGCTTACGTTGTATTCACCATGAATCAAAGACACCCGATCATCACGTGGTGCTTCGAAGCAGCAAGCTTTGGCAACGGTGCATACTAAGGGTGAACACTTTAGAACTTGAAATTTATGTGCATGAGGGATCATCTTATAATGCTACCATCGTCTACAAAGCAATACAAGATGCATAAAGGATTAACATCACATGCAATTCATAATATGTGATATGATATGGCCTTTCTTCTTTGTGCTTCTGATCTCCATCTTCAAGCACGAACATGATCTCCATCATCACCGGCATAGCATCAAGGTCAAAGATGCTTCTACATGGTTGTCGTCCACCAGCTTCAACTATTACAACTATTTTGAATAGACACGCAGGTCTTAACAGAAATTAAAGACAACCATATGGCTCCTGCCGGTTGTCATCTTACAATAAGGAACATTGCATACATCAAATATAATCACAATCATGGCCATATCACATCATCAAGACACCCCTGCAAAACAAAGTTAGACGCTTCTACTTTCTTTGCATATTTTACGTGGTTTGGGGCTTTCAATAAGTGTCGTTCTAACTTACGAATAAGAACCACAACATTGATACTAGCATTGTTGATTACCCGTTGTAAATTGGATCTTTACTATGCTAGGAGAAACAGGCACCCGCAAAGCCACTTATGCAATACAAGTTGCATGTCAAGCGTGGAGCAGGTCTCATGAACGATGTCATGTAAGGTTAGCCCGGGCCGCTTCATCCCAACATACCGCAAGATGCAAAGTACACAAAAAGCAATCTACAATAAAAGCATCAACGCCCACAATGACCATTGTGTTCTACTCGGCAACAGATCTACATATAGACACGGCTCGATACCATCAGAGGGGTTCGTAGCATGGAAAACAAAATTTTCTATCGCATACAAACAAACAAGCCAAGATCTATCTACTAGATTGTAGCAACGAGTCGATAGAGGAACTCACCCTCGAAGATTCCAAAGCGGTTAACGAGAGCAGATTCTCGTGGGTGATGTAGTCGTACTCTTTCCGATCTCAAGATCGCGTGAGCGATCCTTCCAGCGACGTTCAAGAAGCGCTCCCGCAATCGGTCACACGTTACTCGACGAAGACCTTCCTCTCCCTTGTTCTAGCAGGCAGCGGAGGTTGTAGCACTCTCCTCGCGATTCCGCAAAGACAACGGCGTGGTACCGAAGTAGAGGGAAATCACAGGCTTCGCCTTAAGCGGTGCAGTATGGTGGAGCTTATGAGAGAGGCTATTAGTGATCTAGTAATTAGACACACCAATTAGAAGGCTCTAAACCAATTAGAAGGCTCTAAACTGGCTAAAGCAATTAGAAGCTCTAAACCAAAACGGCTCTAAACCGGAGATTAGAGGTGGAAACTTTTGTGTCCTAGGAGGGAGCCCTGCCCCTCCTTATATAGGTGGGAGGGCTGGCCAAGGGGAGGAGAGTCCCTCCCCAAGTCGGCTTGGTGGGGCGCCGGCCAAGGGAGGAACCCTCCTCCAATTCGGCCTCCACCAATCCTCCTCTCTTCCACTTCCCAAAATTGTTGCTTGACTTTCAAACTAGCCGTTTGACTTTTCAATTTAGGATTTAAAAAAACCCTTTATTTTGGACAGCAAGAACACCTAGTACATGATGCAATCATTCCAACTTACAATGACACATTCATGTACCCTTCCCCCCGGAGTCTTGGGACATTCAGGACCTTCTAGAATGTTCCGATGAAAACACCTAACCATTCCCCAACTCAAACGGGACTTTCCTTATATGAATCTTATTCTCCGGACCATTCCGGATCTCCTCGTGATATCCGGATCCCATCGAGACTCGAACTACAGTCGGTCTCTTTCTCATAATCCCATCACTACTCAACCAACGTCGAATCCTTAAGTGTGTCTCCCTACGGTTCGTGAATTATGCGGACATGATCGAGACACTTCTCCGAACAATAACCAATAGAGGAATCTGGAAATTCATATGGCTCCCACATATTTCTACGATTACATTGCGATCGAATGAACCACTTACATACGATACCAATTTCCCTTTGTCTCACGATATGTTACTTATCCGAGGTTATGATCGTCGGTATCTCTGCATACCTAGTTCAACCTCGTTACCGATAAGTACTCTTTTCTCGTTCCCGTGATATGTGATCCCTTGTGAGCCAGTCACATGCTTGCAAGCTAATTGGATGACATTTCACGAGGGCCCGAGAATATCTATCCGTCATGTGGATGGACAAATCCCACTCTTGATCCATGTGTTTCAACCAATACTTTCCGAACACTCAATGCCACTTTTATAGCCACCCTGTTACGGTGTGGTGTTTGATGACATCAAAGCATCCATCCAGTAAAGGTGATATGTATGATCTCATGGTCGAAGGAATTAGGTTACTATGTATCAGAAAGCATATAGCAATTGAACTATTGAAATGACTTGATCTTTATGCTACGCTTATCTATAGGAGTAAGTCCACCATATCATTCTCCTAACGATATGATCTTGTTGTTGATAACATCTCAATGTTCATGATATGGAAACCACAATCATCTATCAACCAACAAGCTAGTGAAGTATAGAGGCTATACTAGGGACTTCAAATTAAGTTTACAAATCACACAAGTATTAATGGTTTCCTTGTTAATACTATTATAGCATGAATGTAAACATTTATCATAAGTATGAAGATATGATAATAACCTACTTTATTATTGCCTCTTGGGCATATCTCCAACACCAGTGTCATTGCATGTATGTTCTTTTCACTAACAACAACTGGAGTCATTGCACGTGTGTTCTTTTCACATACCACATATGGATCCTCCAGTGTCATTGCATGTGTGCTGTTTTCATAATCCACCTATGGATCCACCAGTGTCATTGCATGTGTGTTCTTTTTACTAACAACATCTGAGTCATTTCATGATTGTTCTTTTCACATACCACATATGGATCCACCAGTGTCGTTGCATGTGTGCTCTTTGCATAATCCACCTATGGATCCACCAGTGTCATTGCATGGGTGTTCTTTTACTAACAACCAGAGTCATTTCATGGATGTTCTTCTCACATACCACCTATGGATCTACTAGTGTCATTGCATGTGTGTTCTCTTCACAATCCACACATGGATCCGACAGTGTAATTGCATGAGTGTTCTTTTTAGTAACAACAACCAGTGTCATTGCATGTGTGTTCTCTTCAGAGACCACACATGGATCCACCAGTGTCATTGCATGTGTGTTATTTTTACTAACAACAACCAGAGTCATTGAAATGTGTGCTCTCTTCATAGACCACACATGGATCCACCAGTGTCATTGCATGTATGTTCTTTTCACTAACAACAACTGGAGTCATTGCATGTGTGTTCTTTTCACATACCACATATGGATCCTCCAGTGTCATTGCATGTGTGCTGTTTTCAAAATCCACCTATGGATCCACCAGTGTCATTGCATGTGTGTTCTTTTTACTATCAACAACTGAGTCATTTCATGATTGTTCTTTTCACATACCACATATGGATCCACCAGTGTCGTTGCATGTGTGCTCTTTGCATAATCCACCTATGGATCCACCAGTGTCATTGCATGGGTGTTCTTTTACTAATAACCAGAGTCATTTCATGGATGTTCTTCTCACATACCACCTATGGATCCACCAGTGTCATTGCATGTGTGTTCTCTTCACAATCCACACATGGATCCGACAGTGTAATTGCATGTGTGTTCTTTTTAGTAACAACAACCAGTGTCATTGCATGTGTGTTCTTTTCAGAGACCACACATGTGTCCACTGTTGGAGATATGCCCAAGAGGCAATAATAAAGTGGTTATTATTATATCTTTATGTTTATGATAAATGTTTACATCCCATGCTATAATTGTATTAACCGGAAACATTAATACTTGTGTGTTTTGTAAACATAAAAGAGTCCCTAGTAAGCCTCTTGTTAAACTAGCTTGTTGATTAATGGATGATCATGGTAGCATATCACAAGATCAAGTCATTAAGTTCATTTTGCTACAAGCTTTCAAATGCATAGTAACCTAATCCTTCGACCATGAGGTTATGTTAATCACCATCACCGGATGGGTACTTTGATGACATCAAACGCCGCTCAGAATCGGGTGGTTATAAAGGTGTCATTGGGTATTCTGAAAGTATGTGTTGAAGCGCATGGACCAAGATTGGGATTTGTCCATCCATATGACGGATAGATATGCTCTGGGCCCTCTCGGTGGAATGTCATCTAGTTAGCTTGCAAGCATGTGACTAGGTCACAAGGGATGACATATCACGGAACGAGTAAAGAGTACTTATCAGTAACGAGGTAGAACTAGGTATGGGGATACCGACGATCAAACCTCGGATAAGTAGAGTACCGCATGACAAAGGGAATTGGTTTCGTATGTTAAATGGTTCTATCGATCACAAAGTCATCGTTGAGTATGTGGGAGCCATTATGGATCTCCAGATCCCGCTGATGGTTATTGATCGGAGAGGTGTCTCCATCATGTCTACATGTTCACGAACCGTAGGGTGACACACTTAAGGTTCGAAGTTGTTTTAAGTAGATATGGAATGTGCGTTGGAAACCGAATGTTGTTCGGAGTCTCGGATTGGATCCAGGACATCACGAGGAGATCCGGAATTATCCGGAGAATAAGATTCATATATTGGGGATCATTTTCTAAGTTAGGAAATGTTCCGGAGTGTTTATATGGAGATTCTAGAAGGTTGCGGAATGTTCTGGAAGGTTCTAGAAGATTTCTTGGAGTTTGCTTGAAAACCAAGAAAGGATCAAGGAGTCTTTGTGGGGCAAAACACGGATTCGTGGGGGAGGAGGACTCCTCCCCCCTTCCCAATCCGCCGGCCAAGGAGGGAGGGGAGTCCTACTAGGACTCCCCCTCCCATGGCGCCTCCCTCCTTTAAATAGAGGGGAGGGGGCGCCACCCCCTAGACCTCTCCCATAACAAACCCTAGCCGCCGCCTCTCTCCTCCTCCTTCGCTCTGCTCAGACTTAGGCGAAGCCCTGCAGAATTCTCTACTCCACCACCACCACCACACAGTTGTGCGGCTGGGATTCCGTGGAGAAGATCTACTACCTCCGCTGCTCGCTAGAATGGGAGAGGAAGGTCTGCTTCGACTCCGCACGTGTGACCGACTGCGGAAGCGCTGCCGGAACGTGGCGCCGGAAGGATCGTCCACACGATCTTGAGATCGGCAAGTGATCGACTACATCAACCCCGAGATCTAATCTCGTAATGCTTTCGGATCTACGAGGGTTAGTACAGATCTATCTCGTTGCACATGTCTAATAGATTAGATCTTGGATTTTATCTAGATTAGATCTGGGTTTTGTTCGTTCTTGTGGTAGAAATTTTTTGTTTTCCATGCTACGAACCCATCAGTGGTATCAGAGCCGTGTCTATGCGTAGATCTGTTGCACGAGTAGAACACAATGGTTTTGTGGGCGTTGGTGCTCGTGCCGTCTTTTGCTTTGTGTACTTTGCATCTTGTGGTATGGTGGGATGAAGCGGCTCGGGCTAACCTTACATGTCATCGCACATGAGACTTGCTCCACAGTTGACGTGCAACTCGTATTGCACAAGTGGCTTTGCGGGTGTCTGTCTATCCCATCATAGTATAGATCCAATCTACACTTTGCACTTGATAGCACTTGTATCAACGTTGTGTTTCAGTTTCATAGGTAAGATCCGTTCTTATTCAAAAGCCCCAAACCACGTAAAACATGCAAAGAAAATTAGAGGCGTCTAACTTGTTTTTGCAGGGGTTTTGTGATGTGATATGGCCATCATGTGATTGTGATTATATTTGATGTATGCAATGATCCTTGTTGTAATATGGAAACTGGCAGGAGCCTAATGGTTGTCTTTAATTCTATTAAGACCTGCGTGTCTATTCATCTTGTAATAGATTTATTCCAAGTAGTTGTAATAGTTGCTAGTGATGATGGACAACCATGAAGCGGCGCCACTGACCTTGACGCAATGCTGGTGATGATGGAGATCATGTCCGTGCTTTGGAGATGGATATCAAAGGCATAAGAAGAAAGGGCCATATCATATCACACTAATTATGAATTGCCTGTGATGTTAATCCTTTATGCATCTTGTATTGCTTAGATCGCGACGGTAGCATTATAAGATGATCCCTCTCACTAAATATCAAGTAATAAAGTGTTCGTCCTTAGTAGGCACCGTTGCTAAGACTCGTCGTATCGAAGCATCTCGTGATGATCGGATGTGATAGATTCTACGTGTGCATACGACGGGTGCAAGCCAGATTTGCACATGCGGATACTAAGGTTAATCTTGACAAGCCTAGCATGTACAGACATGGTCTCGGAATACGGAATACCAAAAGGTAAAGCATGAGTCATATGGATGATATGATGAACATGTTGATTGTTCGCATTTAAAGCTACATCATCTCACGTGATGATCAGACTTGGTGTAGTGGATTTGGTTCGCGTAATCACTAAAACAACTCGAGGGATGTTGTTTTGAGTGGGAGTTCTTTTGTAATTTGGATTAGTCAAACTCAATTTATCATAAACACAATCAAAGTGAATTTGCATAGTTTGTTGTAGTCATTGGCATCCGTTCACCACCTTACGCTTAGTTATAGTTGAGATAGTGGAACTATAGAAATTCTGGATATTTGCTTCTTACTGGTATCGTATTGTTTTGAGTGTCAATCTAAAGTTTAAAAGTCATATTGCAAACTTTTAGCAAACTCCGTTTACTCTGTGAAGTTTAATAAACAGTATTAAATCAAGAGTAACAATTCCAGTGTTAGTATCTAATGTATCATGTTTGCCTCCATGATTCTTGATACTCAAAAGATTGTTTTTAATATCAAGTTTATCTAAGAGATGAAAGCAATGTTTCAGAAACCATCATATGTGAAAGGTATTGTGATATCTAAAACAATGTGTTGGTTACAACATGATAGAGTATATGTCCTCATATTTGATGAGAATTTGTGAAGGTTGGAGACGCTAGTCGTCCTAATCCTCCAAAAGGTTTTGGAAAAGAAACATTATACTCGCAATTCACCTTTATAAGCTATAGCAGCTTGATCATCAAAGTTGTCATGATAAGGATGAATAGAAGATATAAGTAAAATGTTTACTACAATAAAAGATTACTAAAGAATGGAATTTTGAAAGAATGCCAAACATTTGATGAAGGTGATCCACTTCAAAGTGCAAGTTCAAAGGTATTAGTATTTGACTATACACACTTTGTACTATGTGTCATGTGAATGACACCACTATTGATGTTGATAGATTCTTTTAAAAGAAAAGGAATTGTTGAAAGAGAATCTATAAAATATTTGGCAGAAAAGAAAAGATTGGAGATGTCCAACTTAGGTACATAGAAGATACATGTTATGGCTATATTCCTTGGTTGTTAAACAATGTGGTTCTGCGGTATTGGATACCGAATTGGTTGGTATGAAGTGTCATACAGGACAACACAATTCATGAACTGCAATGGCCTAAGTAACTAGCAAGAGAATATGTGATGATGTTCATCGAAAACAAACAAAGGGTTATTGTGTTGCTCGTTAACATCAAAGCTTGCCTTCAAGATTTGTTTCAATAATTGTTATTTTGATCAGGTATTATGACGACAAAAGGTTGTTCAAATAATTACCGCATTCCATAATAGATGGATGATATACAAGTCTGGTTGGAGAAATAACAACCATAAAACTAATGCTAAAATGTCGTAAGACAAATGATTGAAAGATCACTTGCGAAGTGACATCGCCGTTTAAATTATATTGAAAGGGATACATGAAGAAACTCCATGTTTATGGATTTTTGGAGTCTTTGATTTTGATCAAATGACGCTTGTGATACTTTCCAGGAGATAATTAAAACTCCGTTCGTAGGCCAAAAGAGGAACAGACGACTAACTGATTGAAATTTGTACATATTGATGTATATAGTCCATTATGTGTAGTCGTGGGCGATGGATTTCAACTTCATATGCTTTCTCCGAAGATTTGAGTGAGTATATGTATATATTTACTCAATAAGGAAGAAGTATGAAACATTTGAAAATGTTCAAAGACTTTCAAGATGAAGTGGAAAATTATTGTAACAAGAAAATAAAAAAAGTTTATGATTGTATCATAAAGATGTTTGAGTTACAAGTTTAGCAAAACACCTAAGATTTTAGGAATCGTTCCATGGATTTGCATTTCCCAAAACACCATAGGAGTATGGAGTGTTCAAGATATGTAATGAAACCTTGTTTGACATGGTAAGATCAAAGGTGTCATTTATAAAACTGCCATTATATTTTAAAGATTAAAGCTTTAGTGACTACCACTTTTACACTGAAAAGAGCTCCATCGTGATCCGTTGAAATGACACCATATAAGTCATGGTTTGGGATAAAACCCAGGTTGTCCTTTCTTAAATTTTTGGTATGCTAGGCATAAGTAAAGTGTTTACAACCAAAGTCGGATGAGCATGTCTTTATAGGTTATTTCGAATAACCATTGGGTATTCCTCCATAACACCGAAGACAAAAATGTTTGTCGCTTAGAATGTCGAGTTTCTTGAGAAGGAATTTTTGGTGAAAAGTTAAGTGGGAGGACAATAGAACTTTGACAAGGTTGTTGAACCTTGGCTAATATGTGCTGAGTTGCACAGCATCGGTAAGTGTCCCGGAGGCAGCAACAATGCTCATGGCTCACGTGCCTCAAAGGTTGTGGTCACGGAGATCTAAGTTACTATTAAACCAAGTAGGTCGGGTAAGTAATCAAATGCCAAGATTTGAGAGTTAAATCATTGTTGTTTGACAATGATGAACCGACTACATGCAAAGAAGCAACGATGGGCCCTGACTTCATTAAGTGGCTTGAAGCCATAAAATACGTGATAATTCCATACACGAGAAATCAAGCTTTGAATTTGAAAGACCCTCTGGAAAGGTGCAAGACCTTACAGTCGTATATGGATCTATAAAGAAATAGAAGACATGTCGGAAAGAGTTTACGACAATGTTCAAGGAATTGACTATGATAAGATTTGATCTTTCATAGCGATATTTAGTCTGGACGGATTAATGTAGCAACCACTACATATATTTTGGTATATGGTAGTTGAACAAACAAAACAAGTTCTTCTAATAGAATGGTTACCTAGGACGTGTACATGACACAATCCAAAGGGTTTTGTTAATTCAAAGGATGCTAAAAGAGTATGCAAAACTTCAATGGTTGAAGTGAGCATCGCAGAGTTGGAATCTTCACCGTGATGAAACCGTTAAAAGGTTTAATTTCATCAGAGATGATGAAGATGTTTGCATTTTGCAAGAAATTAAGTGGGAGCTCTAAGACATATTTCTAATACATTATGTGAAAGACATATTGTTGATTAGAAATGATGTATCTTTTATTGACACAGGTTAAGAATTTCATTTCGATGAAAGACTTAGGCATAACCCAAGAATTAGGCATCAATGTCTATATGGATAGATTGAGGCGCTAATATGGTTTTGCCAAATGTACATAGATAAGATGATGAATGAGTTCAATATGGAAACAACAAGAAAGGTTCTTGACGCACGGAAAGGACTGAATCAAGATTCAAGTGTGTTGACACGAGTTTCAAGTGTTTTGACACTTGGTGAAATCACAAGAATATTTTGATCAATCATTCTTTGAGATGTACACATCCAGATATGTCCTATGCTCTAAATGTTATGAGCATATACCAGAATGACTCATAAGATGATCATTGGACAATAGTAGGGATATTCCTATGATCTTTGGAAGAACTAAGAATATATTATTTATATAGTGGTGACAAATAGTTCATTATAAATTGTTGCATTGATACTAGTTTTGTCACAAATTAAGTTTATCTCAATTTAAACTATGGGTGGCACAATGTAATGGAAAGGAAGTTCCATAACGGATTTGGTTGAGTACCAAAGTTAAAACATTGTGACAGATACTACAACAAAAGGCTAAGTATATGACTGCTATTGTAGCAGCAAATGAGGGCATTTGCGTCAAGTAGTTTGTTATCAAACTAGGTGTGGTTCATAGCGGGATAATACTATGAAGATACATTGTATGACAATTGTATCAACATGATTTAATCCCAAGGAACTAAAGGTCTCACCAAAGGACCAAATTTATGCAATGCCATCTCATTGGAGAATGAGTAATGCATAGAGACGCAAGGACATGCAAATACACACAGACCTGGAAGTGTCAGATCCAAAGATTATGTTTACCACTAGCAATAGTGTCTATACAACACCAGAAAGCCATAGGTGTTGAATGCACAAGTTTTTAACTAGATTATTGACTCTAGTGCAAGTGGGAGACTGTTGGAGATATGCCCAAGAGGCAATAATAAAGTGGTTATTATTATATCTTTATGTTTATGATAAATGTTTACATCCCATGCTATAATTGTATTAACCGGAAAAATTAATACTTGTGTGTTTTGTAAACATAAAAGAGTCCCTAGTAAGCCTCTTGTTAAACTAGCTTGTTGATTAATGGATGATCATGGTTTCCTGATCATAGGCATTGGATGCCGTTAATAACAAGATCATATCATTAGGAGAATGATGTGATGGACACACACCCATAGTAAGCTAAGCATAAGATCAAGTCATTAAGTTCGTTTTGCTACAAGCTTTCAAATGCATAGTAACCTAATCCTTCGACCATGAGGTTATGTTAATCACCATCACCGGATGGGTACTTTGATGACATCAAACGCCGCTTCGTTACTGGGTGGTTATAAAGGTGTCATTGGGTATTCTGAAAGTATGTGTTGAAGCGCATGGACCAAGATTGGGATTTGTCCATCCATATGACGGATAGATATGCTCTGGGCCCTCTCGGTGGAATGTCATCTAGTTAGCTTGCAAGCATGTGACTAGGTCACAAGGGATGACATATCATGGAACGAGTAAAGAGTACTTATCAGTAACGAGGTAGAACTAGGTATGGGGATACCGACGATCAAACCTCGGATAAGTAGAGTATCGCGTGACAAAGGGAATTGGTTTCGTATGTTAAATGGTTCTATCGATCACAAAGTCATCGTTGAGTATGTGGGAGCCATTATGGATCTCCAGATCCCGCTGATGGTTATTGATCGGAGAGGTGTCTCCATCATGTCTACATGTTCACGAACCGTAGGGTGACACACTTAAGGTTCGAAGTTGTTTTAAGTAGATATGGAATGTGCATTGGAAACCGAATGTTGTTCGGAGTCTCGGATTGGATCCGGGACATCACGAGGAGATCCGGAATTGTCCGGAGAATAAGATTCATATATTGGGGATCATTTTCTAAGTTAGGAAATGTTCCGGAATGTTTGTATGGAGATTCTAGAAGGTTTCGGAATGTTCTGGAAGGTTCTAGAAGATTTCTTGGAGTTTGCTTGAAAACCAAGAAAGGATCAAGGAGTCTTTGTGGGGAAAAACACGGATTTGTGGGGGAGGAGGACTCCTCCCCCCTCCCAAACCGCCGGCCAAGGAGGGAGGGGAGTCCTACTAGGACTCCCCCTCCCATGGCGCCTCCCTCCTTTAAATAGAGGGGAGGGGGCGCCACCCCCTAGACCTCTCCCATAACAAACCCTAGCCGCCGCCTCTCTCCTCCTCCTTCGCTCTGCTCAGGCTTAGGCGAAGCCCTGTAGAATTCTCTAATCCACCACCACCACCACACTGTCGTGCTGCTGGGATTCCGTGGAGAAGATCTACTACCTCCGCTGCTCGCTGGAACGGGGAGAGGAAGGTCTGCTTCGACTCCGCACGTGTGACCGACTACGGAAGCGCTGCCGGAACATGGCGCCGGAAGGATCATCCACACGATCTTGAGATCGGCAAGTGATCGACTACATCAACCCCGAGATCTAATCTCGTAACGCTTTCGGATCTATGAGGGTTAGTACAGATCTATCTCGTTGCACATGTCTAATAGATTAGATCTTGGCTTTGATCTAGATTAGATCTGGGTTTTGTTCGTTCTTGCGGTAGAAATTTTTTGTTTTCCATGCTACGAACCCATCATCCACCAGTGTCATTGCATGTGTGTTCTTTTTACTAACAACAACCAGAGTCATTTCATGACTGTTCTTATCACATACCACCTATGGATCCACCAGTGTCATTGCATGTGTGTTCTTTTTACTAACAACAACCAGAGTCATTGAAATGTGTGCTCTCTTAAGGGACCACACGTGGATCCACCAGTGTCATTGCATGTATGTTCTTTTCACTAAAAACAACTAAGTCATTTCATGGCTGTTCTTTTCACATACCACATATGGATCCACCAGTGTCATTGAAATGTGTGTTCTATTTAGAGACCACACATGGATCCACGAGTGTCATTGCATGTGTGTTCTCTTCAGAGACCACAAATGGATCCACCAGTGTCATTGCATGTGTGTTCTTTTTACTAAGAACAACTAGAGTCATTGAAATGTGTGTTCTCTTCAGAGACCACACATGGATCCACCGTCGTCATTGCATGTATGTTCTTTTCACTCACAACAACTAGAGTCATTGCATGTGTGTTCTTTTCACATACCACATATGGATCCACCAGTGTCATTGCATGTGTGCTCTTTTCACAATCCACCTATGGATCCACCAGTGTCATTGCATGTGTGTTCTTTTTACTAACAACAACCAGAGTCATTTCATGACTGTTCTTATCACATACCACCTATGGATCCACCAGTGTCATTGCATGTGTGTTCTTTTTACTAACAACAACCAGAGTCATTGAAATGTGTGCTCTCTTCAGAGACCACACATGGATCCACCAGTGTCATTGCATGTATGTTCTTTTCACTAACAACAACTGGAGTCATTGCATGTGTGTTCTTTTCACATACCACATATGGATCCTCCAGTGTCATTGCATGTGTGCTCTCTTCACATTCCACCTATGGATCCACCAGTGTCATTGCATGTGTTCTTTTTAGTAACAACAACAAGAGTCATTGAAATGTGTGTTCTTTTCACATACCACATATGGATCCACCAGTGTCATTGAAATGTGTGTTCTCTTCAGAGACCACCTATGGATCCACCAGTGTCAATGCATGTATGTTCTTTTCACAAACATAAACTGGAGTCATTGCATGTTTTTTCTTTTCACATACCACACATGAATCCACAGTGTCATTGCATGTGTGATCTTTTCACAATCCACCTATGGATCCACCAGTGTCATTGCATGTGTGCTCTTTTTACTAACAACAACCAGAGTCATTGCATGTGTGTTCTCTTCAGAGACCACACATGGATCCACCAGTGTCATTGCATGTGTGTTCTTTTTACTAACAACAACCAGAGTCATTGAAATGTGTGTTCACTTCAGAGACAACACATGGATCCACCGGTGTCATTGCATGTATGTTCTTTTCACTAACAACAACTGGAGTCATTGCATGTGTGTTCTTTTCACATACCACATATGGATCCACCAGTTTCATTGCATGTGCGCTCTTTTCACAAGACACCTATGGATCCACTAGTGTCATTGCATGTGTGTTCTTTTTAGTAACAACAGCCAGAGTCATTGAAATGTGTGTTCTTTTCACATACCACCTATGGATCCACTAGTGTCATTGCATGTGTGTTATTTTCGCTAACAACAACTAGAGTCATTGCATGTGTGTTCTTTTCACATATCCCCCACATATGGATCCACCAGTGTCATTGAAATGTGTGTTCTCTACGGAGACCACACATGGATCCACCAGTGTCATTGCATGTATGTTTTTTCACTAACAACAACTGGAGTCATTGCATGTGTGTTCTTTTCACATACCACATATGGATCCACCAGTTTCATTGCATGTGTGCTCTTTTCATAATCCACCTATGGATCCACCAGTGTCATTGCATGTGTGTTCTTTTTACTAACAACAACTGAGTCATTTCATGATTGTTCTTTTCACATACCACATATGGATCCATCAGTGTCATTGAAATGTGTGTTCTCTGTAGAGACCACACATGGATCCACCAGTGTCATTGCATGTGTGTTCTTTTCACTAACAACAACTGGATTCATTGCATGTGTGTTCTTTTCACATACCACATATGGATCCACCAATGTCATTGCATGTGTGTTCTTTTCACTAACAAGAACTAGAGTCATTGCATGTTTTCACATACCACATATGGATCCACCAGTGTCATTGAAATGTGTGTTCTCTACAGAGACCACACATGGATCCACCAGTGCCATTGCATGTATGATCTTTTCACTAACAACAACTAGAGTCATTGCATGTGTGTTATTTTCAGATACCACATATGGATCCACCACTGTCATTGCATGTGTGATCTTTTCATAATCCACCTATGGATCCACCAGTGTCATTGCATGTGTGTTCTTTTTACTAACAACAACTGAGTCATTTCATGACTGTTCTTTTCACATACCACATATGGATCCACCAGTGTCATTGAAATGTGTGCTCTCTTAAGGGCCCACACGTGGATCCACCAGTGTCATTGCATGTATGTTCTTTTCACTAACAACAACTAAGTCATTTCATGGCTGTTCTTTTCACATACCACATATGGATCCACCAGTGTCATTGAAATGTGTGTTCTATTTAGAGACCACACATGGATCCACTAGTGTCATTGCATGTGTGTTCTCTTTAGAGACCACAAATGGATCCACCAGTGCCATTGCATGTGTGTTCTTTTTACTAAGAACAACTAGAGTCATTGAAATGTGTGTTCTCTTCAGAGACCACACATGGATCCACCGTCGTCATTGCATGTATGTTCTTTTCACTCACAACAACTAGAGTCATTGCATGTGTGTTCTTTTCACATACCACATATGGATCCACCAGTGTCATTGCATGTGTGCTCTTTTCACAATCCACCTATGGATCCACCAGTGTCATTGCATGTGTCTTCTTTTTAGTAACAACAACCAAGTCATTGAAATGTGTGTTCTTTTCACATACCACCTATGGATCCACTAGTGTCATTGCATGTGTGTTCTTTTCGCTAACAACAACTAGAGTCATTGCATGTGTGTTCTTTTCACATATCCCCCACATATGGATCCACCAGTGTCATTGAAATGTGTGTTCTCTACGGAGACCACACATGGATCCACCAGTGTCATTGCATGTATGTTTTTTCACTAACAACAACTGGAGTCATTGCATGTGTGTTCTTTTCACATACCACATATGGATCCACCAGTTTCATTGCATGTGTGCTCTTTTCATAATCCACCTATGGATCCACCAGTGTCATTGCATGTGTGTTCTTTTTACTAACAACAACTGAGTCATTTCATGATTGTTCTTTTCACATACCACATATGGATCCATCAGTGTCATTGAAATGTGTGTTCTCTGTAGAGACCACACATGGATCCACCAGTGTCATTGCATGTGTGTTCTTTTCACTAACAACAACTGGATTCATTGCATGTGTGTTCTTTTCACATACCACATATGGATCCACCAATGTCATTGCATGTGTGTTCTTTTCACTAACAAGAACTAGAGTCATTGCATGTTTTCACATACCACATATGGATCCACCAGTGTAATTGAAATGTGTGTTCTCTACAGAGACCACACATGGATCCACCAGTGTCATTGCATGTATGATCTTTTCACTAACAACAACTAGAGTCATTGCATGTGTGTTATTTTCAGATACCACATATGGATCCACCACTGTCATTGCATGTGTGATCTTTTCATAATCCACCTATGGATCCACCAGTGTCATTGCATGTGTGTTCTTTTTACTAACAACAACTGAGTCATTTCATGACTGTTCTTTTCACATACCACATATGGATCCACCAGTGTCATTGAAATGTGTGCTCTCTTAAGGGCCCACACGTGGATCCACCAGTGTCATTGCATGTATGTTCTTTTCACTAACAACAACTAAGTCATTTCATGGCTGTTCTTTTCACATACCACATATGGATCCACCAGTGTCATTGAAATGTGTGTTCTATTTAGAGACCACACATGGATCCACTAGTGTCATTGCATGTGTGTTCTCTTCAGAGACCACAAATGGATCCACCAGTGCCATTGCATGTGTGTTCTTTTTACTAAGAAGAACTAGAGTCATTGAAATGTGTGTTCTCTTCAGAGACCACACATGGATCCACCGTCGTCATTGCATGTATGTTCTTTTCACTCACAACAACTAGAGTCATTGCATGTGTGTTCTTTTCACATACCACATATGGATCCACCAGTGTCAATGGATGTGTGCTCTTTTCACAATCCACCTATGGATCCACCAGTGTCATTGCATGTGTCTTCTTTTTAGTAACAACAACCAAGTCATTGAAATGTGTGTTCTTTTCACATACCACCTATGGATCCACCAGTGTCATTGCATGTGTGTTGTTTTCACTAACAACAACCAGAGTCATTGCATGTGTGTTCTTTTCACATATCCCCCACATATGGATCCACCAGTGTCATTGAAATGTGTGTTCTCTATAGAGACCACACATGGATCCACCAGTGTCATTGCATGTAGTTTCTTTTCACTAACAACAATTGGAGTCATTGCATGTGTGCTCTTTTCACATACCACATATGGATCCACCAGTGTCATTGCATGTGTGCTGTTTTCATAATCCACCTATGGATCCACCAGTGTCATTGCATGTGTGTTCTTTTTACTAACAATAACTAATTCATATCATGGCTGTTCTTTTCACATACCACATATGGATCCACTAGTGTCATTGAAATGTGTGTTCTATTTAGAGACCACACATGGATCCACTAGTGTCATTGCATGTGTGTTCTTTTCACTAAGAACAACTGGAGTCATTGCATGTGTGTTCTTTTCACATACCACATATGGATCCACCAGTGTCATTACATGTGTGTTCTTTTCACTAACAACAACTGGAGTCATTGCATGTGTGTTCTTTTCACATACCACATATGGATCCACCAGTGTCATTGAAATGTGTGTTCTCTACAGAGACGACACATGGATCCACCAGTGTCATTGCATGTATGTTATTTTCACTAACAACAACTGGAGTCATTGCATGTGTGTTCTTTTCACATACCACATATGGATCCACTAGTGTCATTGCATGTGTGCTCTTTTCATAATCCACCTATGGATCCACCAGTGTCATTGCATGTGTGTTCTTTTTACTAACAACAACTGAGTCATTTCATGACTGTTCTTTTCACATACCACATATGGATCCACCAGTGTCATTGAAATGTGTGTTCTCTTTAGAGACCACACATGGATCCACCAGTTTCATTGCATGTGTGTTCTTTTCACTAACAACAACTTGAGTCATTGCATGTGTGTTCTTTTCACATACCACATATGGATCCACTAGTGTCATTGCATGTGTGCTCTTTTTACTAACAACGACCAGAGTCATTGGATGTGTGTTCTGTTTAGAGACCACCCATGGATCCACCACTGTCATTGAAATGTGTATTATTTTCAACTACCGCCATTGGCCAGAAACAATCGGGACACAGAACTAACCAGCAACCGCTCTGGGCTTCTAGAAGACCCGATCCCCGATTATTAGGCGCCGTTGGATCGGGGTGCATGGACGATAGTGATGTCCTTCACGAGGGTGATCCGCGAGAAGTCTGTTCTGCGAACTGATTGGCCGTGGCAACTACACTGGGCCTACGTCCTTGCCCTTATCGCCTTAACCCAGGGCCGAAAATCAGATCATGTTCCTTCATCGCCATGGAGAGGGAGAGGCCCAAACTCAGCTTGCACGAGGCTCAGATGTTCGCCCACTACGACATACTCGCGCCGCCGTTAGCGAGGCTTCCGGCCGGCTTCGAGCTCAGCTACACCGGGGTTCCTGTCGTGCCGCTCTTGCGCGACAACGCGCTGGCGAGGCAGATCGAGGAGCGCTGCGGCCAGCTGTCGAAGCGGAAGAGGGCAATGGCGCGGTACTCACGTACGAGCACGTACTGGCGAAAGCTGTTCAAGAAGGAGCGGGCTGCATTGATTGAGCTCTGCGGAACCCACCGGCAGGAGATCCACCCGGATCTGCGCAACCCCGAAGGGAGGGAGCGCTTCTAGGCAGTGCCTGGGCAGACGACCTCCACCGTTATCGATGCAACGCGCCGTGAAGAATCCATGAGGAGGAGGAACGCTGCCGAGAACGTCGGCATCGATTCCAACATGGAGGAGGCTGGCGATGACGTGGACAACGTCGTCAATGATGGAGACTGCGGGAGCGTCATAGTCGATTAGGGCCACTTAAGCATAAATTAAATCTATGTATGGTATCTTAATGCGTTCTTTGGATCTGGCTCACCTGAGTCATGGTCGATTATCGTCATAATCTATATATGTTGGACATGTTTTAGTTGTCTTTGTCTTTGAAACTAGTCGATCGAAACTCGTTTGATCCTGAAAATAAAGTTCGCGTGTTCCCTGGCATATCTGATGGGACAATATGCTGACTCTACTCCCAGCACTTGATGGCACAGCCGTAATTTGGAGTGCACCTGAGGAGAAGGGATCGAGCGTGTTGTAATAGTGTACTACTCCTGTCCAGATATAACTGACTTAGTTTTTTTAGATATTTAATAAATATGTCTATACCCAAAACATGTCTAGATACATGTTTTAGGTTTATCTGTCTTTCAAACTAATCAAAAGTCGTCAAATTCTGAACAAACAAAGTCATTGCGTTCACATCTGATGGGACAATACGCTGACTCTGCTACTTGATGGCACAACCATAATTCCGGAGTGCGCTAGAGGAGATGGGAATGCAAGGGAGACGGGAACAAGTAGCCGTGTCCAAACGCAGGTAAAAAATTAATGTAATAATATTTAAAAAATGTAATCTGGTCCACATGACCCCATCACAGACACGTTGCACGCGCCAGATATAAATAAAGACGACACAGCTAGTTTAGTTATATAATTCAACATATGACGTTACTGTGCCCGCATCTTTCTGCTCCTCTTATTAGTCTGCTAGCCCACGCTTCATTAAGCATCAGTTGATGAGGGTAAAAAAATGATAAAATGGCAAATAAAACAATTTTTAAGCTTACCTTTCATCTAGAGAATCGTACAAAGATGAAATTGGCAGATATTTATTATTTCTCCTGCAGTTAGCCGAAAGATCCTCAAGAACATCCTCAATCACCCCTGCAACTTCTTCATATTCTAATACACCTCCATTATTTGCCCTTTCCTCCCCGTTCCGCTTACCCTTTTGTTTCTTTTCACACCCTTTTCTCGCCGGCACCTCCACTTCTTCATAAATTGGCTGCTTACGTACCTTTTCCTCCGAGTGCTCATCACCGTCTTCGCGCTACTCTTCTGCCAGTTCTGGCTGAGAAGCCTCATTTTCTGCCACCGGGGTGTGAACAGGGACAATAGCATGTGTAACTGGGTTTTTGCACAACCTCTTGATATGGCCAAATCCGCCACAATGTCCGCATTTCCTTTTCCTAGCTCCCAGCCTTGGACCTTTATCGGTGGAGGCTTCGATCCTTAGCTTTCTAGGCCTCCCAGGTGGCCTCCTAAGAACTGGTGGTTGAAGTTTGAACCCTGGATCGACAATCTCCCAATCATTTTCATTGGCGATAGGTGGTACGTTTTCTGCATAAGTTGCAGCAAACTTGTCCACGGAGAAATAGTTGTCGACATAGTTCTCTATTTCAGCTCCGTTACCTCTAAGCTTTAAGATGAAGTAAATTGCATGGTGACATGGTAGACCAGTAATCTGCCACTGCCTGCATGAACACGTCTTGTTTCCAATGTCTACAGTGTACCTCTGTTCACTTCCACGCTTGTATTCTGCATAAACCTGAGGCAATGTTCTGGAACTTCTGACCACCCTCATCTTTATCGTTCTCATTGCCCTGGTTCTTGCATTCAGTGACATAACCACCTTTGGAACTATTTTATGGCCTAAAAAATTTCTTGCACAAATTCTTTGCCTTAAATCTATCTTCACCATTATGCACTGTCTTATTGCATCCAACAAAATAACAATTCCAAGTGTCTTCATGCTCGAAATCTTATCATTGAAACTCTCTACCAAATTATTGCATACAAAATCCACCTTGCTTAACTCACCAAACTTGCTTCTGGCCCATAGCTTGGTGTGATGTTCCTCAAGGTATTTTTTCACCTTTTTTCACCCTCAAGACATTTTCTCTCCCTTTCACAACCTCGTAATCGATGTCAACAACAGTACCAGGTGATGTTTTCTCTACCTGAGCTTTAAACTATACAACATATGAAAACTGTCATTACACTTGCCTTGAATGAAGTCGAGAGCCATCTCCTTCCCATCAAAGACTCTGTGATAAGGAATCAGAACGTTAAACTTTTTGCTAATCTTTTCTCTGAGTTCAGCAGGTCCAATGTTGTGATCTGCCGCTCAACCAAAGCAAGAGCAATGATCCACTTGGTAGTCGCCGGTCTAATTTTACCACTTAAAGAAGTATTAGGGAAGTTGTGTTTCTTCGTGTTTACTTTGATCTGCATTCGATAAGAATCCAAATAATTCAGAGCTAGTTATCAGCAGAATAAATATGAGAAAGACTGAAACTAAATGTAGCTATTGCAACCTGAAATGGGTGTCCACCCCGCATTGGAGATGCATGCAATCTCCATTTACACACATTACTTTCCCTATAGTGCACCCTAAATCTCTTTTGGTCGCTCTTTTCAATGATAAATTTGAACCCAACTCTGATTGCATAGGTTGCAACTGCATATCTGCAGTCCTCCACATTATCAAAGACAGTCCCCTCATCAATTGTAGGATTGTCCCTGTCAAAGTGTATCACTGGCCTGTCCACGTCTTCATCGTTGTATCTACATCTCATTTCCACATCTTCACATTCCTCTTCCTCATCAGTCCCATAGTCAGGCTTATTGTTCGAATCAACCAAATATTCCCTACTCTCCATCCTATCAGGGTCAGCAGCCACGTCTGGATATGCTTTCTCATCATCATCCGCACCGCCACATGTTTCAGTGCCTTCATGCTCGCTTGACAAAGCATCATGCTCAAGGACAAGCTGTACAGACGTCCTGCGGTTACCAACACATATCCTTGCCATCACCACGGGACTAGAAACGCTAATTGGGGTATGCATATAAGGAATCGCAGTTCTTACCCTTCAATGTGGACGCAGGACACCTTCTCCGGGCTCCATACGTCCAAAGCTCTGCACCCCGCTTCCTCTCCCCCTGTTTTGTTGTCCTCTGTGCTCTCCAGACTTGAAGGAGATTCCGTGCTCTCCAGCCGCGCAGGACCCATGTCCGTGCTCTCAAGCCTCGCAGGATCCATCTCCGAGCGGGATCCGGATCACCAGCATTGTTGGGCCCCTAACCCAATTGCCGACTCTCGGTTTTCGTTTCCAGACGCGACTAGGCGGTGGACGGCGGCAAGGAGACAGGGCAGGGAGGGGAGGGGACGTGAGGGGATGGCAGGGAGGGGAGGGCGAGAGGACGACGGCCCAAGGGGACGCCGAGAGCGGTGCATGACTGAGCGGAGTGGCAGCAGTAGGAGCAGAGGAGAGGAGCGGAACAGAGCTGGTTGCGACAAAGCATGGAAAATTGCAGAATAATGTGTTGGTGGGCGGCACCAGCCATCGAACCTGGGAGGCGCGCTGTCGTAGGTGGAGGAGGCGGGCCCGCCTATCCGAAAACATGCCACTTGTCAGTGCACTATGCACCGGGAGCACTTCACGTATTTTTTAGCAGGTCCCACATGTCAGTCTGTTTGATCAAAACTTGCATGCAGTGCATGGCTGGTTCACGCGCTAGTTCCAAAAAAAGCCAGTTGATCCAAACTTGAATTGGCAGTTCTGCTTCTTCTCCCCCGTCTCCTCGTCTCCTGGCAGTGGCAGTTCCGCTTCGTCTCCCTCGACTGTTATCCTCTTCTTCTTCTTCTCCTCGCAGTGGTAGTTCTTCTTTTTTCCTCGATCAAAACATTTCCGCATGTAAGCCATGGCCAGTAGCCGGATGAAGAGGAACTAGGCTGATCTCCCGGCGGACCCACTACGCAAGATCGCCGACTATTTGCTAGAGAAAGAGGAGTACGTCGACACCTATGCTGCTTGTCGGGAAGTCTGCACCGATTGGCGCCGCACTTTAAAGGTGCCCGAATTCCATCTCAACAACTGGATCATGATAGATCACACACTTCCAGACGTTGGCGACTTCACCTTCCTCAACCTCGCCACTGGTCGTTGCTTCAGGACAAATCTAATGGACGTCCATCGCAGGTTCACATTCACATCCGATATTTATTGGTATTTTCCATTTTAAACATCTTAGTGCTAACTGATGCCCTCTTCTTCCAAAAGATTCTACTTCATCGGTGTTTCTCGTGGCGTCATCGTGCTTGCTCAAAGGGTGGAGCCGTACCAAATTCGGCTTCTGAACCCAATCACTCATCAGTCTAACACTGAGTTTCAAGCACACATACCATCTGATCCTCTGCAATTTGTCGTCGTGACGAAGTCCCCGACGATGGTGTTCGTTTGCACCAATTATCCAGATCATATTGCATGGGCCGATGAGAGCACCCCAATGGGGCAAATCAATGAATCATTTGGAGAAGGATTGTATTCGCCACCTCCTGCTATGCTTCTGGACTGCATGACGGCATTCCGAGGGGAAGTATATGCATTACTTGAGAATGGAGACATCTTGTCGACCAACATCAAGTTAGAGCAGTGCGCGAGCACTGTCACGATGGCCAAAATAATTTTGGCCCCAGTCTTTGAACAGGTACGCGGAACTTACAAAATTTACCTTGTGGAGTCAGATGGTGATCTACTTCTTGTGTTGAATGGGGATTTCGCCAAAGGGCAAGCGGTGTTGTACCAGGTGGACACGGAGAACCGCTCTCTCGAGGCCGTCGGTGACATTGAAAGTCGTGCCCTCTTTGTTGATTACAGTCGGTCTATCTCCATTGACACCAGGTTACACCCCACAGTCAAACCAGATTACATATACTACAGGAATTATATTAGACTGTACGGTCATCAGGTTCAAGCCTAGGAAGAGGAACCAACAATGACGTATGGCTTAAGTCTGGAACATACACCGAGGCCTTACCCTCTAGACGAGATACTGGCAGCACATTGCAGACGGAGAGAGTTCTCTGAATGTGTGTTGCAAAGACGTGGGAGCCGATTTACTTAAATATATAGGGGAGAATGAATCCTATATTCATCCTAGGTTATTTGCTAGCATTTTCAGGTCTATTTTTCAAAGTAGAAATTTGTACTGTATTTATATTATTTCGATGAGCAGTATGCCTATTAACTTTCAAACAAAATTGTAATGTATTTAAATTTAGTACTTCCAGAATTCAAAGTATTTATTTTTAGTAGGTTCTTTCAGAATTCTCTGTGTTCGACATGGGCATCATCTCAGCGCCGGAATTCAGGTCCCACATGGAAAATTACACAATAATGTGTTGGTGGGCGGCATCACCCCTCGAACCTGTGATGCGCACCGTCGAAGGTGGAGGGGGCGGGGCCCGCCAGTCCGAAAACATGCCATGTCGGCATCCCCTGTTTCTGATGCCCTTTAAAAAAATAAAACACGCCACGTCGTTATCCCCTATTTCTGATGGTGTTGCTACACTCGACGGTACATGGTGGCATATAAATAATATCATATAAACATAAGGGCACAGTCGTCAACATTTCTAAAATGAAACCCGGTCCTGTCTCCTATCTGTCCTGGTACATTTCCTGATGAGGTGGATAGCCATGACCGATCTTTTTAATACGTTCGCACTCTTATACTGGGAAGGGAAATAAAGATTGAGCTGTTAATGCAACGAGTGTCGAATTATTACCCTCTAAGGAAATGGGAAATCGTTATTTTCATGCGTGCCCGTAGTCCAAACCTACTGTCAGTCTTTCACTCCCCTTCTCCGACTAACCACGGTTCACCTTGCACAACTCCTCCGCGCCGCACCAACTAGGGTAACATGGCCCGCTTAAGCCGGGCCATGACATTGCAAACTGGGGTATGTAGCCCCTCTAAGGCAGGCCATGAAGCTCTACTTCAAGGCTGGTCTCCCATTGCCCTGCTAGGCGGATGATTTCCCCAAATGTGCCGAATCGGCCGCGACGGCGACTGCGCCGTCGTCGGCGCCAGATGCGGCAAGCAGGGCCAAGAGAGCGATGTGGAGAAATCACGTGGTGGCATTACGGCATGCTCTGGGCAGTGGGAACAAGACGTATCAAATCGTTCATGAGAGCATGCCGCCACCGAGGGTACACACCCTCGAACAGGGCAGCGCCAGGGTCTAGGAACTCTCACGTCCACGCTTCAGCGCGGACTACCTTACCTCAGTGGGGTAGGCTGGGACCACGTCGTCTGCGGCAAAGACGCTCCATCCTACGCACCGTCGAAGGCCGTACCGTGGCGGCGACCAAGCGTCTACACTCAGCATGCTAGATTGTTCGACAGCCGGAGCCGGCGGCGGACATCAGCTCAGCCCCGGAATTCAGGTTCGAGTTCACACGGACCTACGATCCCGAGAAGGAGATGTCGAATTTCAGTTTCGAAGAAATCGTTGCGGCGGCACGGATGGTCCAACTGAACCGGGATTGGCGCACGCAAATTGCTCGTGCATGAACGATGCAGATTTCTTGTAGTTTGGCAGGAAGGCAATAGATCAGTTTGGGTTAAATGATCAAAGAACTTATGTCCTCTCAAGGCAATTGGCTAGCCAACTTTTCTGGTGGAGATCTCTAGTTTCTTCAGTGTAGAATAGTTAAGTTCAGACTGAAGAATGGCTTTTGTAGATGAAATGCTGACGAATTGTTCTATAAGCTAGTAGGAAGTTTAGCCCACTTTTGTGAAGGTATAAGACCCTTTTGTATAGAAGTACTACTGTTGTAAGCAAATACTATCAAGTATCTATTTCCTTCAATTACTAGTCATGGTTCAATCTAGTTAACTGGCATCTTTTTATCCCAGACTACAGATTTTGCGTCTGCTGTCTGTGCTGTAAACCATTTTTTCCTTTGTCTTGTGTTGACTATAAAATGGGCCTGCAGTTCAACGTGTTACAAATGTAGCTACCTTGTACTTGAAGAGGAGATGGACTACATTTTCCTGGCATCCACAGAATTGACATTGATCATTGCCAGACCACCCTCTTTTCATGAGGTTGTCCTTGGTTATTCATAGAAATTATAAAGCACGGTGTTCAACTACATCGATTCAAACTATTACACACACACTACATCAAATTCATTACCCACACATACTACATCAATTCAAACTATTACACACACATACTACTTCAAACTATTACACACACATACTACATCGATTCAAACTATTACACATTTTTAGTCGATGCTAACTTCCTGCTACGCTCTCCATACTACAAATTCATTAGCCACACATACCACAGCATTTCACTAGAGCTTTGTCTTCACTCGTGGGAAATCATAACCACTAGCTCGTCCAAGTCCGGTCCCCCCACCGAAACTGTGTGTGCCGTCGCGAAATGGTGGTGGTCATGTGCCATCGATCCTTCCAGGCCAACACTACAGGCGACAAGGACGCTTTCTGGCAGCCTCTTCGGGGCCCTGAATGCCATGTACCGATTCCAGAACCTCCTCCAGGTGGATGATGACCGGTTGCTTCCAGCAAAGCTGTCGCCCTGCCCTGCTTGGAATCTGCACCTCGTACATCTTAGGAACGGCGTTAGGATCTTTCAGCCACGCCTTTACCTCGATGACCCATTTGTCGCTCGGTGGCACGATTTCCACCAGCTCGCCGCCAAGGCTACTGACGACCTGCTTGAGGGCCTCCGGCTCCCAAGCATCCAATGGGAGGCCGTCAAAGCCGAGTTTGAAGAAGAAACGAAGCTGCCCCAAGCGATCGTCCCACCCACAGGCGCGAGGCCAACGCATGAAGCTCATTTTCTCCCCGCAGCACTCGAAAGAACGGGAAGAATGCAGAACACGCTCGGTGTCTGAGCTGTGCTCGAACCGGACGAAAAAATCGAATGGCGGAGCACATACCTCAATGTTGACCTCATTTCGTCTGATCCCAAAACGAGACCTGAAAGCTGACAACAACTCTGCCAGCGACACGGTAGGACTAATGCCCAGCTCAGTGGCCATGAGAGTGTGGTCATCGAACTGCTGTGCCAGGGCTACCATGCCTGGGGTACGTGGCAGCACGCAACTTCCTGAGGCCGGTCGTCGGCCTGGATCACCCGACGTGACGCGCTCTGTCGTGCAAGAAGGACTAGCCAGAGGCGAGATATTAGTCCGGGGACGCGAAGCTCTGATACGGCGGACGATGCAATGGTGATGGCTGCGAGCTTTGATTAGAGGCGTGGGAGGTTGACCGGACATGGCGGGGACACAAATTAGAGCAAGTGCGAGCTCTAATCTGAGACGAGCAACCGGAGCCGAGCAAATGTTATGGGGAGGGGAGCAGGGGAGAAGACCAGAGCAGAGCAAAGAAATAGATCTGGTCCACTCAGGGATCTGGTCCACGCAGGGGTAAGCTAGTCCACGACCACAAAAGATAACGGGGAATACTGACATGGCGGGCCAAGAAGAATTGACCTAACGGCGGTATTTGAGTTCTACCATTTTTCGTCTGGTTCAAACGACCGTTTGGCCGTTAGATTTGTATTCACCCCCATTTGGCCCTTCTGGACAATTGGTGAATCTACTATGGCCCTCCGCGCGATTGATGGCAACTCGGGTACCGCGGTGCGCTCACCCACCAAGTTTGGTACCGCAAACAAACATTCCCGTTTGTGGAGCTCTCCATTGATGATGACGAAGGATTTGCAGCGGAGCACGATCATCCGCGCCTCTGTCTCGTCGGTGGGAAGGACCTTGTGCTCGAGGAAGGGGTCGTATGGTGCAGTCCAGTCACTGAGCTCCATGATCATGGTGACTAGGGCGGGATCAGGCTGTAGAGGTATCCCGATGTCAATCTCCTTGGGCGGGGAGACTGAAGGCTTGTGGATGATGTAGAGGAAGACGCCCACGGGTGGCGTTTGGCGGGCCGATCTGATGCATGAGAGAGTATCGGCCTCCTCGTTCTTGCGCTTCTCGATCCACTCGACGGAGTAGCCAGTGAAGTGACCTCCCAGTTGGTCCAACGCCTGGCGGTATGCTATCATGGTAGGGGAGATGGCATCGCAGGTCCCAGAGACTAGGTCGGAGTCGCCATAGCACCGTAGGCGATTGACGTTCATTCCCTTAGCGGCCCGCATGCCGTGAAGGAGGGCCTCATACTCGGCCATTTGTTGGTGCAGGGCTTGAAGTCAAGGTGGAGCACGTAGCGGATCTTGTCGCCTTTGGGGGAGGTGAGTATGATCCTAGCCCCCGCGCCATCCGTGTTCTTAGATCCGTCGAAGTGGAGCGACCTGTAATGGAGATAGGCTAGCTTTTCCAGCGTCTATGCTTGTTCTCGGTCGGTGAGGAAATCAGCCAAGGCCTTCGTTTTGATCGCGTTGCATGGCTCATACTTCATGTTGTGAATGCCGATTTCAACGGCCCATTTAGCAACTCGCCCAGTCGCCTCGCAATTGCGGATGATGTCCTACAACGGAGTGGAGGAGATGACCGTGATGGGGTGCTCTTGGAAGTAATGTGGGAGTCACCGCTGGGCTCTGAAGACCGCATACACCAGTTTCTGGTACTGCGGGTAGCGCTGCCTTGAGTCCGTTAGGACCTCGCTGATGTAGTAGACGGGGCGCTGTATGGGGTGCTCCTTGCCCTCTTCTGGTCGCTCGACGACCATCACGGTGCCGACGACTCGTGTGGAGGCCGCGATGTAGACGAGCATTGGCTCTTTGTCGATTGGGGCGGCGAGCAGCGGTGCCGCGAGCAGCAATTCCTTGAGCGCCTTGAGCGTGTTGTCCGCTTCTTCGTCCCATTGGAATGTGGGGTTCTTGCGCATCAGGCGGTAGAGAGGCATCGCCTTCTCACCGAGCTGGGGCATGAAGTGACTGAGGGCCGCGACTCGCCCGACCAGCTTCTGGGCGTCGCGCAGGCACTCGGGTTTCCTGAGCCGCGCGATGGTGTATATCTTGGTGGGGTCCGCCTCGATGCCTCGTTTGGAGACGACGTACCCCAAGAGCTGTCCAGTGGGCACACCGAAGGTGCACTTTCCTAGATTGAGCTTGATCTTGTACCTTCGCAGATTCACGAAGGTCTCGGCCAGGCCGGCGAGAAGGTCGCTCTGGCGGGTGGATTTTACCACCACACCGTCGATGTAGACGTGGTTGTTGCGGCCAATTTGACTTGCAAGGCAGTCCTGCATGCACCTTTGATAGGTCGCGCCGGTGTTCTTGAGGCCGAACGTTATGGCGGTGTAGCAGAAGGCGCTGAATGCCGTGATGAACATCGTCTTCTCCTCGTCCTCAACCGCTATTTTGATCTGGTTGTAAACAGAGTACACGTTGAGAAAGCACAGTGACTCCGATCCCATGGTCAAGTCGATGATCTGATTGATGCACGGTAGGACGAACTCCTCCTTCGGGCAGGCACTATTGAGCTTGGTGTAGTCGATACACATTATCCAGGTGTTGTTCTTTTTTAGAACCAGGACTGGGTTTGCCAGCCACTTGAAGTACTTGATGGGCCGAATGAAGCCTGCAGCGAGTAGACGCTATACTTCTTCGGTGATTGCTCGGCGGCACTCTTCATTGAAGGGCCACAGCGACTGCTTTACTGGTCGCACTTTTGGGTCGGCATTAAGTTTGTGCTCAGCGAGTTCCTTCAGACACCAGGCATGTCGGACGGTTTCCATACGAAGATGTCATGATTCTCACGAAGGAACCCGATGAGCACGCTTTCCTATGAGGGACTCATGTTTGTCCTGATGGTGACCCTCTGGCTCGAGTCGCCTGGGACGAGCTCAACGGTGCGACTGTGCGTGGTCGCCTCGAAAGTTGAGCCCCTGGAAGTTGGCTTCTTCAGGATGGTGGTGTCATCCTTGTCGATGTTGCTCGCGTATTTCGTGAGCTCGTCCGCGTGGTTGGTTTCCACGGTGATGACGGCATCGGCGAGATCGGCGCCTTTGTCTTTGCATTCCATGGCCATGTCGGGGTCGCCGTGGATGGTGATGATGCCGCTTGGACCAGGGAGCTTCATCATGTTGTAGGCGTAGTGTGGGGTCGCCATGAATTTGGTGAACGCCTGGTGCCCCAGGACGCAGTGGTAGGGTTGTGGAAGTTCACCAGCTTGAAGACGATCCGCTTGGTGCGGAAGTTCGCTAGTATGCCGAAGGTAACTGGCTGCGTCACCTTGCTGATCAGGTACGCGTTCCGACCAGGGACGATGTCGTGGAAGGTGGTGAGTGTCGACTCGATCACCGACTCCGGGAGGTGGAGCCTCTTGAATGTGTCCAAGTACATGATGTTGATGGAGCTTCCACCGTCCATAAGCGTCTTGGGTAGCTAGTAGTCGGCCACTTTGGGCCTGACCACCAGGGCGACTCACCCCGGGTATTCGATGCTGGGCGCGTGATCCTGGTGACTCCAAGTGATGCTTTGCTCAGACTAGTTGAGGAAGCGGGGAATGTCGACCTGGGTCACCGCATTAACAGCGACTGCGTAGGGAGCACCTTCTTCTTGCGTTTGGTGTCGAGCCTAGTGAAGGTGTGCAGCGAGCCGACGGCATTGCCAAATCCGTCGGTGTTGCCGTTGTCCCTTGGCGGGTTGTTGTTGGGGTCCTCCCTTGCTCGCCTTGCCTTCTCGATCTCCTTCAGAGAATGGTAGTCTACGGTGGTGTGGGTGGCAGGCTTCCCCTCCCTGCTGTGGTAGACGCATGGCTGGTTGAGCAGGGCGGCAGGGTCGAAGTTCAGCCTCGCCGCATTGTTGGCACGGTAATTTCCGCTGTCATGGTAGTTTCCTCTGTCGTGGCGGCTGTTTTTCAGGTCGCGTTGCCCGTAGCCGGTGTTGGCGATGAAGTCAACTCGCCCGTCACCGCGGCGCTTGCCAGTGAGGCGAGTGTTGTTGTAGCACATGTCGCACTGTCGCCCGTCGTTGCCGCTGGTGCGGCGTCTTCCCCCTGACTCATCATCGGAGTCTTGGTTGGGGTCCTCCTCCAGGTAGCGTTTGGCGATCTCGAGGAGGTCGGGGATGTTGTCGAGCGCCCGGTAGACCCTCTTGATCTTGGCAACCAGAGGCTCGTACCAACACGCGATCTTAAAGAAGTGGATCGTCGTGTCCGGATGGATGCCGCAAGCGTTGATCCACAGTTCCTACCACCTCTAGCTCTAGTGGTGGGTCGACTCACGATGCCTTTGGATGAATTTCTCCAGGTCCTTGATGGTGGTGGAGCAGGTGTAGGAGCCCTTGAAGTTCCTGACGAAGGCGTCGCGCATCTCCTCCCACGAGTCGATGATGTCCACAGGGAGGGTGTTGATCCATTGCCTGGTCGCTCCATCTTCAGGGGAAGGTAGCAAGTGGCGAGCAGGTCGGTGTGGCCGGCGATTCCCATTGCCATCAGGTGCGTGTCCAGCCACACCGCTGGATCGTACGTTGGATTGTATTTTTCGATCTCCGTGGGTGCCTTGAAGTTGGCGGGGTACTTCTTGCCTCAGATCATTAGTCCGAAGCACTGAGGGCCAACTTGGTTGAGCGAGCCCCTTGGCTCGGGGTTGCCGTGGTTGGTGAGGGTGTGCCTCAAGTCATTGGGTTGGTGCGCCCGCTAGGCCTAATTGTTGACGATGTGCATCCTTGCATCGACGCGTTAGCCGTTGGCGGTGACCATGTTGTTCGCAGGCCATGGCTCGTTGGTGGAGAGCGCAGGATTGGTGGCCCGTGGTTGGAACGGCAAGGGCTTGGGTGGTGGGCAGTTGAGGGTGTTAGCAACAGTTGGACGACCGCTTGAGGCCGCCCTGCTTCCCAATGAGCAGGAGTACATCCGCCCCCGCAGGTCAACTACCGCAACTTGTTGCTCGATGGCCCTAGCGAGTAGGGCCTTGGCGTACTAGATCTGCAACGCGCCCTCTCCTTGGATGTCGAGGTGGGCAACTGCAGCATCTGCCACGATGACGTTGTCCATCGAGGTGGAGTACAATGGGAGCCCATTGGCATCGCAGGCTTGCGGCAAGATGATGATCCGCGGCTGGTCCGGTGGAGGCACGTGGCCTATGGGTGGAGGTGGGGCTCTAGTCGCGGGTGCCCCGGGCGGCGGGTGGTTGCTTCCGCCGGGCCAGCGGGGTCGCTCTCGTTGTTGAAGTTCAGGATGTGGCCCTGGATGTTGGAGTGCAGGCGGGGTCCTGATGCAACGTTGATGGTAGAGCGACAGCTCCTGTGCTGTTTGCCGCTCGAGGCAGAACTTCTCATGCTCGGCCTGCTCCTTGCGCATCGCCTCTTCTAGGTGTAGGCGGGCTTCCTCCACCTCCGTCACCGTTACGGTCGGCGGGATTGGCCTAGAAAATGGATCTGGCGGGACGGTCATGCTGCCCACCATGTAGATCTCATTGAAGTGATTGGATCTAGCGCGGAAGTCCTTGGGGACTCCGATCCGGAGTAGGAGACGAAGATCCCGAGGATGGAGGGGTCCTCGAAATCCTCAGGGTTGGAGACCTGTGTGATGGAGTCCTCGCGCGATACGGGGTGATGGATCTGGCGACCGAGGCAGGGGTCACCGAATCAGCGTCGTCGTTGAGAGCCGCGTTGTCAGCGGCGGCATCAGTCCCGGTCACGTTGCTGGCAGCCGACTCGTACTCAGTGGCAAGGTGATGACTGCAAGTGCAAAGATTGTTTGTAGCTAGTTTCGAAATAAAGATATCGATCCCACAGGGAGCAGGAGTTTGAAGTCTAATAACTCTTGAAATAAATATTACGATAGAAATGCTAGACAAAGTTCTAAGTGACAAGATAAAATGCGAGTATTGTGTAAAAAAAGGTTTTTTTGGGTTTTGGGTATAAGAACTATAATAAAGTAAAGTAAACAACTTAGTACAGAAAGTAAGTACCGCGTATGTAAGAGATTGGAACTGCAGTAGGGAAAAAGCGTTCTCAGGGAGTAGCGGATATACCACTAGTATTATAAAGATTTAAGATAAAGATTAGCATCATGAACATTCTCAACTATGTATGTGTGGGAGGAACTCCGTATTTGGACGAATAGGCAACAACCACTGCTCACATCATCCTCATAACCAAAGCAGTCAGCAATCGACATCAATCGAATTACTATGCTATTAAGGGACGTACTCCCGTAGGATGTATCCCGTGGCATGGATAGTGTTCCATGAGTTTCCTTGGTTTCCCAAGTTGATACGTAAGGGGTGCCAACAGCTTTATAGTCACTGTAAGTGCTAGCACACCTTCGTCTACCAACAAGTAGTTTCCTCCATCAAGTCCCCACAAGAGGCAAATATTGAGAGGTCGACTTCTCTCAACACCAAGATGTATAAAATCTAACACATAGTCACAGTGATGAATATCATAATAGACTTTACCTTATTTCAATCTCATACTAGGGTTTCTCCATCTCCCCAAGAACTAATGATCTACTCGGACATGGAGGCAATCAAGATCACGACAATGGTAATGGAAACAATCATAGATTAATAGTACTTGTATAACTCCACAACGAGGATGGGAATTATAACAAGATCTAGACAGGATGTAGATGGGATGTATGGAGAGGGTGGTGATGTAGTGGTGGATGATGAAGATCGATGCCTTAGCCTCCTGGATCTTCGCAGGGCGAAGATGGATCCTTGGTGGATGAGTTCCCCCTCCAGATGCCTGCTGGAGGTGAGGTTTCTGTGATTTCTGGGTGTTATGTATGTCATCTCCTCGAACCAATTGCACGGGGTGAAACTATTTGACGAGGCAGAGGCAGCGCCAACTATACGGCCGGAGCTATACGGCCGGAAAAATTGCTCCGGTCATATAGTTGGTTGTTGGACTCTCTGCCTCCCTTGCTCTCTTCCGGTTTTCTTCTGGTATTATTAATATTTCCCAAATAAGTGATTTACGTTTTTTTTACTCCTTTTGTCCATAGTACAACTGCTCCAAGAATTGTATCTGTTAGATCCATCATCTGTCCTTATCCTGATGAAAATAGACATAAAATGTGCATGCGGCTTCCACACCTTAGTGATCAACAGTTCATAAAAGATGAATTTCAACATAATGTAAAAGTATCCGGTTCAACCGAATGAGTTAGCAAGGTAGTCCCAAGTGTTTTAGGCTTCACGTATTCACTTGGGGTTCAAAATCTCAAAAGTGTATCTTTGACATACTACAATACAGTGGTATATGCCTACTTGCTCTTTGCACACTCGCTCTTTTTCTTCTTCTTTTTCTTTTCTTTTGTATATATGTTCACACTTTTGTTTAAGTGTTGTGCAAAGGAGCTAGCCATACATTCCACTTCATGTAGGAATCCAAAGTTTAACGATCTCAATTATCAAATTCCAAGTGTATATGAAGCATTCTTGTGACTTGAAGATTCTACCCTTATTCTCACTTTATTTTGATAACACTTTCATTTTTCTCTGTTCAGGGTTTCTTTCTCCACTTAACTATATAGATAATTTTTCTTTGTAAATCAAACCGTAGACTTGCAGCATATTGACTAAATTAACTTTAGGTGTTCCATTGATACCAATGGTGTAGAAGACTCCTATTGCTATCATCAAGTGCAAGTAAAATTATACCCAAGCCATTCATATATCAATAAAGCAAACACAAACTCAATATTTCTCCATATATAATAAACTCGGAATTTCATAATAGGGATCGACTATTCCTGAAGGGAATTCTAATGATGCAAACTTTATTACTAGTTTGACCTAATGCGAAAATAGTAATAAAAACTTATAGGATAGATTACAAGGACTTAAAGATCTCCCCAAGCTTGACATCAAACGAGGCGGGATCAAATAATCCCTTGCGATTATTTGATACCGTGATTGTTGTAGATCACTGTGGTGCCATCGCATGTAACACGGTGGTGCGTAGCTTCTTATTGGCCTCCTCTAAAGAAGTTATGTGGCTATAGCACCTCCACAAATCAGACTGCAAAGTATCCACTCTATCAGCGAGCTTAGTCACCAATGGAAGGAGGTTTTCCTTCTTCTCCATCTCATCAAGACGGTTACGGACTTCAACGCGATGGAGTAGCTCCAGCTTCTGATATATCTCCAATGCCTGCACGTGATCCTTGGTCCTAGGGACAGCTACTTCTTCCTCGTCCATAATTGATGGATCGGGGAAGTGGAAACCTTACCTCCACTCTTCTTGAGGCTTGATCTTCATACGAAAACCAATGGTTGGCTTCGAAAGTGCTTCCTCCGTTCTCTTTCTAGCACCTTCACCAATATTAGATAATTCCTTACGCTTGTGCGGCCTTTGATCCGTAGTTTTGAACTTGACCGTCTCCACATGCCCTTTTCCATGTGGTCTGCGATCTTCTCTCTCTTGTTGAGATTTCTTCATCATCGCCCAATTGATCTTCGGTGGATCATAGACGTCATGGTGGATGTAGACATCAACCACATCATCGTCAGAATCGTTCTTGAAGTAGCTTGGCTCGATGTACTCCTTGTACCTCGGGCTAAACCCCTCCACCTCCTCGTCATCGTCCTCCATGGATGGGCTACTAGAGCGGTCCCTGGAAGGAGCAATGAGCCCCAAGGGTTTTCCATGGACTGGGACGGGATAGCGCATCGCTAGATTTGTTCCTGGAGATTATGATTAGAGAGAAAGACAATGGCAGTATATAAGGGGGGTTAGAGGTTGGTAAAACTCGCGAGAAACACCAAATTGTCGCCCAAGAAAAGAATCTGAACAAAACAGGGAAAGAAATCACGGATTTGGAAGTTTCCTGCCGCGTAACGACCAAATATATGGACGCGACACATATATCTCCGGTCGTATAGTTGGTTCCGGGTAGATAATTCCAAATATCTCGAGTTTAGGTCGATTAAATCATGACTTGGAACCGACAATAAAGTTTCTTTTAGAATGAATAAACGAAAGATCAAACAAAGAAGTCTCTGAGAGTTTAATGACCAACTATACGGCCGGAATTTTTGGCTCCGGTCATATAGTTGCGACCGTATAGATACAAACACCGAAAATCAAAAGTGTCTGAGAGTTTAACGACCAACTATACGGCCATAATTTTTTCTCCGGTCGTATAGTTCCGACCGTATAGATATAGACTCCTAAAGTAAAATCATCTGAGAGTTTAACGACCAACTATACGGCTGGAATTTTTGGCTCCGGTCGTATAGTTGCAACCGTATAGACTCAGATAGCGAAAAAAATTCACGAAGGTGATACAGAGAGTTTAATAACCAACTATATGGCGGGAGCTTCCTCTCCGGTCATATAGCTCCGCCCGTATAGTTGGTAAAACCCCTCTAAATCTTCAGAAAAACACAAGGAACTCAATGTCAGAATTTTCAAAAGTAAAAATTGTGAAAATAGATCACTTATTTAGGTAAGAACACTTACCTTGCACTTACCATTGTTTATTCGGGGATGAAAAGTTCCTCCCACAACAAAGATTTGTTCTCTTTTGGAGGAATTGACCTTAGTTCATTGAATAATTCCCGTAAACGAAAATCACCAAGACTAAAGTTCCTCTCAATAAGATTGGTGTCTTGTAGGGCAATCATGGACACTGCATCCAACATTTTTATTTCTTGCCTCTGCATAATTTGCAACTCAAATTCTTAAAGTGAAAGAATCCAATAGATCAATCTTGGCTTATGGTCTTTCCTTTCAAGGAGTTATTTTAAGCCATCACGATCCGTGTGAACTCTTACCTTTTCATCAACTATATAGGAATGAAATTTATCACAAGAGAAAAATACAGCAAAAAAGTTCCTTTTCTTCCTTAGGGTAGTTCTTTTGAGCACCATTGAGAGTTCTACTAGCATGATGTATAATATTAAATCTACGACCAGTATGTTGTCCTATAGTTACTCCTACAACATCGTCACTAGCTTCATATATTAAATCAAAGGTTGTATCTCAGATATGTTTGTTTAATAATAGGAGCACGAGATAAAGCATTTTTGTGTCCATCAAAGGCTTCAAGACACTTATCATCAAAATTAAATCTCATTCCCTTTTGCAAGAGGTTTTTCAAAGGTTTAGATATTCCAGAGAAATTTCTAATGAACCTTCTGTAAAAACCCACATGACCAAGAAAACTTCTTATACCTTTAATATCCCTAGGTTGTGGCATTCTCTCTATTGCTTCAACCTTAGATCTATCAACTTCAATTCCCATACCTGATACCTGGTGTCCAAGGACTATACCTTCTTTGACCATAAAATGGCATTTCTCCCAGTTTAGAACAAGATTAGTTTCTTCACAATGCTGCAAAACTCTTTTGAGGTTATCCAAGCAACTAGTAAATGAAGTTCCATAGACAGAAAAGTCATCCATAAATACTTCCATTATAAGTTCTATAAAATCAGCAAAAATAGCAGGCATGCATCTTTGAAAAGTAGCTGGAGCATACATAAACCAAAAGGCATACATCGATAAGCATGTAAACCATAAGGACTAATGAAAGTTGTTTTAAGTTGGTCATCAGGATGAACAACTATTTGAGAGAAACCAGAGTATCCGTCCAAGTAGAAAAAATGAGTATGGTTTGCTAGCCTTTCTAAAGATTGATCTATGAACGGTAATGGATAGTGATCTTTTCTAGTCTCTTTATTTAATTTCCTAAAGTCTATGCACATCCTATGCCCAACAATAGTTCTAGTAGGTATCAATTCATTATTTTCATTAGGAACAATAGTAAAACCGCCCTTATTAGGGGCACAATGAACAAGACTTACCCATTCACTTTCTTTAACATGATATGTTATACCTGCGTCCAGTAGGCCTGTAATTTCTTTTCTTACAACTTCCTTCATTTCAGGCTTCAGCATTCTATTGAATTCTGCAACTGGTTTAGCACCTTCTTCCATGAATATTCGATGGACGGCTATCATGGGACTATGCCCTTCAAGTCATCCATTGAGTACCCAAAGCCTGGCGATGCTCCTTAAGTATCTTCATGAGTTCTTCTTCTTCTTCTCCTGAAAGTTTAGCACTAACAATAACAAGAAATTTATTTGTATCATCTAAAAACCTGTATTTAAGATTTTTTGGTGAAGTCTTCAATTCTGGGGATGGAAGTTCTTTGTCTCCTCTCTTTTCTAGCTCTTCAAAAGCCTCATCGGTTGGAGGTCCCAAAATGGGAAGTGAATCGAATTTATCTTCTAATTCTCCCAGGGACTTGTCCTCCATAACTATTTCTTCATAATTTGGATTTTCATCTATTTCTTCTTCTTGATTACTAAAGAAAAGAGCCACCGTTTCCTCAGTAGTTCTCTCTCTTCCTATTGTTCTTGTATTTGTGGAGGCTTGTCTTTAAATTTGGAAAAATGGAATTTATTTTCCGTTCCCTCAAGCTTAAGAGACACAATCTCCTTCTTGAAATTAACATAGGCACCTATATCACCCAAAAAGTTCCTTCCAAATATAATTGGGTAAAGAGTGTCAGCTGGCATGTCAGTAACTACAAAATCGATAGAAATTTTTTTATTGCCAATTGTGACAGTTGCATCTTCAACTACTCCCATTGGAATTCTCATATTTGTATTGGCTAACATAATTGTCATATCAGTATTTTCAATTGTAGCCGATTCTATTTCTTCTTTTATTTCTAAGTTGAAATCATAAGATATAACATTAACTTCGGTGCCAAGATCACATAAACCGTAATGCGAGGTTTATATAAATATGCAGGGAAGAATAGGCTTACCCACATCTTTTACCTTTGCTTTACCTTCAACCAATATGGAAGTCTCTTCATCAAGTTCAACTATGTTACAATGTGAGTACATAGCCATAATTGCTTCATTGGTTACCTCTTCATCTTTGGTTTCTTCCAGATGTTCCACTACTTCTGGCATGCTTTCCTCTTCCCTCTTCTCCTGTACTACTTTGACATGTTCATAGTCAATAATATGCTTTTGTGCAGTGTTAGGAAAAGGAAATTCATGCATTGGTTCTAGGGAGGCTAGTGTTGCTTTATCTTCTCTTTTCTTCTCAGGTTTGGGTGGTGGATCATACTTGACCGGACCCTCTTTCGGAGCTTTGATATGTTATGTAAAAGCTTTAACAACTTGCAACATAAGATCTAAATCCAAAGAAAGTTCTTTAGATAATTCTTTAACATGGCCTTTTTTATTGTAATCATGAATACAATCATGCTCTATTTCTAAGCCTCCTTCACTTCCTAGACCAAAATTCCATGAAACTCTATGATCACGAATTCTATTAAGTAAATCCCAAGCTTTAGGTATAGGAAGATTCATAAAGGCTCCTTCCATGAAAGACTCTAGTTCAATTTTATTAGGTTCAATTAAACCGCCATAAAAGATATGTAGTAATTATCATTTAGGCAAATCATGATGAGGACATAGTCGTAGTAAATCTTTAAATCTAATATAAGCTCTTACCAGTCCTTCATTAGAACGATTCTTCCAAGTCATTATAAGACGCCTGATGCCAGAAGATTTTGATAATGGATAATATTTTGATAGAAATTCATAGGACAAATTATCCCAAGTAGTAGTGGCTTCAGGGGTAGAGATCTATACCATGAGAGACTTGTACTTGTCAAAGTTTGACTAAAAAGTTTAACCCTTACCTCATCAGTGGTATATCCCATCAACAGAAAATTGCCACATATATCTTTGAAACATGCAATATGCTCATATGGATCAGGATCTTCTTCATCTCTAGTAAATTGCTTCTTATGTAGAATACTAAGTAGTAGAGGATCTATTTCAAAACCCCTTGTCTTCTCATTGGAGTTGTCTCTCTTATAAATATCATACAGCTTCCCAAAGTGGTTGACTGGGCTAGCACTAGTCATATGTTCAAACTCCATCATGTTGGTGGAAACCTGTAACTCAAAACAAAATTTAGCAAGATAAAAATAAATAAGAAAAAACTAAAAAACCTACAGCGCTTAGCTCCCCAACAACAGCGCCAGAAAATAGCTTGATGACTGCAAGTGCACAGACCGTTTGTAGCTAGTTTCAAAATAAAGATATTGATCCCACAGGGAGCAGGAGTCTGAAGTCTAATAACTCTTGAAATAAATATTACAATAGAAATGCTAGATAAAGTTCTAAGTGACAAGATAAAATGCGAGAATTGTGTAAAAAGGTGTTTTTGGCTTTTGGGTATAAGAACAATAATAAAGTAAAGTAAACAACTGAGTACAGAAAGTAAGTATCACGTATGTAAGAGATTGGAACTATAGTAGGGAAAAGCGTTCTCAGGGAGTAGTGGATATTCCACTAGTATTATAAAGATTTAAGATAAAGATTATCATCATGAACATTCTCAACTATGTATCTATGGGAGGAAAACTCCGTATTTGGATGAATAGGCAACAACCACTGCTCACATCATCCTCATAACCACAATAGTCAGCAATCGACATCAATCGAATTACTGCGCTATTAAGGGACATAATCCCGTAGGACATATCTCGTGGCATCGATAGTGTTCCGTGAGTTTCCTCGGTTTCCCAAGTTGATATGTAAGGGGTGCCAACAACTTTATAGTCACTATAAGTGCTAGCACACCTCCGTCTACCAACAAGTAGTTTCCTCCATCAAGTCCCCACGAGAGGCAAATATTGAGAGGTCGACTTCTCTCAACATAAAGATGTATTAAATCTAACACATGGTCACATCGATGAATATCATAATAGACTTTACCTTATTTCAATCTCATACTAGGGTTTCTCTATCTCCCCAAGAACTAATGATCTACTGAGACATGGAGGCAATCAACATCATGGCAATGGTAATGGAAACAATCATAGATGAATAGTACTTGTATAAATCCACAACGAGTACGGGAATTACAACAAGATATAGACAGGATGTAGATGGGATGGATGGAGAGGGTGGTGATGTAGCGGTGGATGATGAAGATCGATTATTAATTAAATAAGCGGTTTATGTTGTTTTTGACTCCTTTTCTCCACAGTACAACTGCTCCAAGAATTGTATCCGTTGGATCCATCATCTGTCCTGATCATGATGCAAATAGACATAAAATGTGTGCGCAAGCGCCGTAAAATATCAATATCCTACATCTACAATGAAAAATAATAATGTAAAACATGATGAAAATATGCACTCATCACGAGGCGGCTGATGGAGCAGATCTGGTCCTCCGAGAGCAGATCGCGACGCGGTGGCGATCCGCCGATGATCACCATTTCCTCCGGGTTGACTACATCGGTGAATCTGACAAGTAGGTTGATGGTGCCGACCGGCATGACCGTGTTGTGCGTGATCGGGTGCGACGCCGAGATGTAGCTGCTAGGCAGGATCTGGAGGATCCTACCGTTGGTGATCATACGGCCGGTGGCGATCGACCGATCGATTGGCGAATAGGGTCTCACCGCAGAACTCAGGTCGGACCGGCCATGCCCCACGATGGGCGCCACTATTGTGGGAATGACCATGGCAGTCGCTACTAGGGGTAGCGATTGATAGGATTGAGGGAAAGAGCGGGCAGCCATCTGCGGTGCGAGATGAGGGCTGAGACACATGAGTTTACCCAGGTTTGGCCCCCCGTATGATAAAGACCTACTCTTGCTAGATTGTATTAACGGCGAGTGAGTTACAAGGGTGGCGAGCTCAGTGTCTAGGCAGCGAGTCACTTGGAAGGGGTGTATGATGGAACGTGAGCACAAAGAGAACCCTAGGGAGGCTTATATAGGGGGCACCTTGCTAGGGTTTACAAATATACAACTGAATCAGTCAAGGTCTCAGAGGACTTGACCTAATCCGACTGGGCTTCAGCTATGCTTCTAGGCCTCCAGCTTCTAGTGGCCAGGCGTCCTTTCAGTCACTTTCTAGCCGTCGTCCTACAGGCCTACTCGCAAAGCCCTTGGTCCAGTCGAAACATCCCGCTGGGCATACCCCCTTCGGCATATCCCCATCAGACCCTAAAAGGAAAACTTTCTGGTTTGGCTCCTTCTTGAGAGATCAGCTAATCTGAGCCAAACTCTTAATACTACTTCCTCTTTGATTGTTTCAAAATATGGCCAAATCGGTTGCCATGCAAATTCTCTGATATGGGGTCATCAATACGAAGTATGATGTTTATATGGCCTTGACCTTGGTCGTTCGGCTTGAAATCCAAGAATGTTCATACTCGTTGACAAGTAAGCTTAAATTCGTTTAAATTTCACCACTTAGCATTTTAAATTGCAAATCTGTTGCCAAGAATTTTACACGGATGGTGGGAGTACATTTTACATCAAAGACCTAACTAGGGAAAATTTCATTGAGGTCCAAACATTTAGCACAAAGGACCCTAAAACCAAGCAAGGAAAACTATCGGGTATGACTCCTCGAGAGAGAATCTGATCGAGCCATAATCTTCATACTACTTCCTCTTTCCTGCAGACATAGTGGACACATATTAGGTTTGGTCAAAGTAAATCTTTATAAAGTTCGACCAACTATATTTGTCATGGTGTGGAACATGGCAGTGCAATCGGGGATGGCATGAGAGCGGACAATCAGGATGCTATCGATGGCTACTCGCAACGGGTTGGGCATAGATACTGCAGACATAGTGATGTACCCAGGTTTGGAACCCCCTTCTCTAGGTAACACTCCTACTCCTGTAAGGATCTACTATATGGGGAGCAGATGCTCAGTACAAGTGCTCCTTGAGCTATTTCCCTGTCTGCTATCGGTGGCTAGAGGAAGATGAACTACTTCACTTATCGATTCTGGCCAACTTCTAACTTATTATCTCCTACCTAGAACCTTGGAACTACCCCTCCTTATATACTGGTAGGAGGGTAGGTTACAATGTGGGCTCTAGGGTTTACTGTTTTGGGCTTTGGGTTTACAAAGCGGGTCGGGTGCCGGATCCATCCCATGGTCTAGGACCTGGTCAGGCTTCAGTATAGGTGGGGGCAACACCTTAGCATCCCAGTGTTACCGCTTTGGGCGTCACCCGGTGCTTTATCCATCAGCTTGGGGCTTTATCCGTCAGTTGGAGCTTTATTCGTCAACAGGTGCTTTACTTGTCATCCTTCAGCCTTGGCGCTTCGTCATCCTCGTATGGTAGCGCCGTCTGGGTGGTGCGCCAACCTGTCCGGTCAAGGGTGCACTCAGTAAGGAGCGTCATCCTACCAATACCAGTGGCCAATGGATACGAGGCGGCCGAGTTGAGGTGGTCACCCAGCTAGCTCTTCCGTCCCACAGCTAGACGGGCCAACCAGGGAATCTTGAGGTGGGCCGGGTGGAGCACTCCACCCGGTGGTGACTGATACGTTGCAAACGTATATATCATTTTTGATGTTCCATGCTTGGTTTTATCTACTTTCTTATGTTATGTCCACACTTTGGAGTACTTTTTATACACTTTCTTGGACTAACCTATTAACAAGATGCCATAGTGCCAGCTGCCTGTTTTCTGCTATTTTTGGTTCCAGGAAAGTCAGAAAATGAATATTCTTGGAATTGGATGGGACAAAAGCCAAAGTCAGTTTTTCACCGAGGGGGACACGGAGCCAGAATACGAGACGGAGAGGGGCTAGAGAGCCGCCACACCACCTGGCCGTGCAGCCAGGCCTGGCCCACGCCAGGGGGTGGTGTGGCTGCCTAGGGCACCCCCTCAACCTCCCCTTTCGCCTATAAGATGCCTCTGATATAGAAACCCTAAGTACCCGATCAAAATTCCACGAAAGAGTCTGTAGCCACCGTGATCTCCATCCCTAGATCACGAGGGATCTGAAGCTCTTCCCGGCACCCTACCGAAGGGGAGAATTCACCCTGGAGACCTTCTTCATCACCATGCAAGCCTCTAGTGTGATGCGTGAGTAATTCATCCTTGGACTATGGTTCCATGTAGTAGCTAGATGGTTGGTTCTTCTCCTTTGTGCTACCATGTTTAGATCTTGTGAGCTCTGTTCATGATCAAGATCATCTATTTGTAATTCTACATGTTGTGTTTGCGGGGATCCGATGGATATTGAGATGCTATTTCAGATTGATTATTGATTCTATCATGTCTTTGTTATTTGTGATCTTGCATGTTTTCCGTTGTTAGTAGCTATCTTGGCCAACTAGATGCTAGCAACTCCAAGAGTTAGTATTTATGCTCGATAGTGGGTTCATGCCTCTAGTAATCTGGGGAAGTGACAGAAATCTCTAAGGTACTAGATGTGTTGTTGCTACTAGGGAGAAAATAGCAATCCTTTGTTCATAGAACAATCGTATTGTTTACTTTACACGCAATGCGTAATGCAATTATCTGTTGCTTGCAACTTAATACTGGACGGGGTTCGGATGATAACCTGAAGGTGGATTATTATTTATAGATGCAGTTGGATTACAGTCTGTGTATAATGTTGTAATGTCCAATCATATCCCAGAGGAGTCAAGATGATTAGTATATACTTGTATGCTTTCTCTATGTTTATCAATTGCCCCGCTATAATTTGTTCACCCAACATGTCATCTATCTTAAGGAGAACCACCACTAGTGAACTATGGACCCCGGTTCTTTCTTTTATCATCAATCTACAATTGTTTACTGTTTTCTATTTACTTTCTGCAAGCAATTACTTTCTTCCACACAATACGTTTAATCCTTTGTTTCCAGCAAAACCGATGACATTGACAACCTCACTGTAAGTTGGGGGCAAAGTTATGTGGTTGAGTTGTGCAGGATTCCAAGTTGGCAACAATACCTTGAAGCTGTTTCCTTGCTCCTACTGGTTCGATAACCTTAGTTTCATAACTGAGGGAAACTTACTACTCTGTGATATGTTGCTAACGTATCCATAATTTTTGATGTTCCATGCTTGGTTTTATCTACTTTCTTATGTTTTGTCCACACTTTGGAGTACTTTTTATAAACTTTCTTGGACTAACCTATTAACAAGAGCCACAGTGCCAGCTGCCTGTTTTCTGCTGTTTTTGGTTCCACGAAAGTCAGAAAATGAATATTCTAGGAATTGGACGGGACAAAAGCCAAAGTTAGTTTTTCACCGAGGGGGACACGGAGCCAGAGTACAAGACGGAGAGGGTCCAGGGGGCCGCCACACCACCTGGCCGTGCGGCCAAGCCTGGCCCGCTCCAAGGGTGGTCTGGCCACCTCGGGCACTCCCTCGGCCTCCCCTTTCGCCTATAAGATGCCTCCAATACAGAAAACCCTAAGGACCTGATCAAAATTCCACGAAAGAGTCTGTAGCCACCATCATATCTATCCCTAGATCGGGAGTGATCTGAAGCTCTTCCCGACACCTTGCCGGAGGGGAGAATTCACCCTAGAGGCCTTCTTCATCACCATGGAAGCCTCCGGTGTGATGCGTGAGTAGTTCATCCTTGGACTACGGGTCCATGTAGTAGCTAGATGGCTGGTTCTTCTCCTTTGTGCTACCATGTTTAGACCTTGTGAGCTCCGTTCATGATCAAGATCATCTATTTGTAATCATACATGATGTGTTTGTGGGGATCCGATGGATATTGAGATGTTATTTCAGATTGATTATTGATTCTATCATGTCTTTGTTATTTGTGATCTTGCATGCTTTCTGTTGTTAGTAGCTATCTTGGCCAAGTAGATGCTAGCAACTCCAAGAGTTAGTATTTATGCTCGATATTGGGTTCATGCCTCTAGTAATCTGGGGAAGTGACAGAAATCTCTAAGGTACTAGATGTGTTGTTGCTACTAGGGAGAAAACAACAATCCTTTATTCATAGAACAATCATATTGTTTACTTTACCCGCAATGTGTAATGCAATTATCTGTTGCTTGCAACTTAATACTGGAGGGGGTTCGGATGATAACCTGAAGATGGATTATTAGTCATAGATGCAGTTAGATTACGGTCTATGTATAATGTTGTAATGCCCAATCAAATCTCAAAGGAGTCAAGATGCGTAGTATATGCATGTATTGCTTTCTCGATGTTTGTCAATTGCCCCGCTATAATTTGTTCACCCAACATGTCATCTATCTTAAGGAGAGCCACCACTAGTGAACTATGGACCCCGGTCCTTTCTTTTACCATCAATCTACAACTGTTTGCTGCTTTCTGTTTACTTTCTGCAAACTATTACTTTCTTCCACACAATACGTTTAATCCTTTGTTTTCAGCAAAACCGGTGAGATTGACAACCTCACTGTAAGTTGGGGGCAAAGTTATGTGGTTGTGTTGTGCAGGTTTCCACGTTGCTGCTGGCGTGGGTAGTGCGCCCTGCCAAAGTCCAGCTAGCAACACCTTGGAGGTGTTTCCTTGCTCCTACTGGATTGATAACCTTGGTTTCATAACTGAGGGAAAACATACTGCCGAGCTCATCATTCCTTCCTCTTGGGGTTCCCCAACGAGCTCGATATTTTGGGCCATGATACGTCCATTTTGCATCACTATTCTATGTCTTAATTCACTATTATTCATTGATATATTTCGTATTGAGAGGTGATACTTATGTTATTTCATCTATTTTTGCATTGTTGATGACTTTTGGAGCATGGACTGTTGCAGTCAGGATTCTGATGGAAAAGGTGCTGTTTGGAGGAAAAATTCGTGAAGATCAGAAAATCCAGGAAAATATATGGAAAATCCTATTTTTCCAGAAGACTAAGGATGCCAGAAGATGGAGTGGAGGTGGGACACAGGGGGCCCGCACCACCCCATGGCGCGGGCAGGCCTAGGCCGCGCCTGGAGGTGGTGTGGCCACCCTGGCCCACTCCAGCCTCTCCCCTCTGGCGTATATCAACCTCCCAAAACCCTAAGACTCGGGGAGCAACCACAGAAAGATTCCGCCGCCTCTACGGGGCCGAAAACACCGAGAGAGAAAGATCTCTCCGATGAACCGGGGAATTCTGCTCGGAGAGGGGAGATCGTCGCCATCAACACCACCATCAAGCTGGACTTCATCGGGATCATCATCATCATCACCATTAGCACCCTCATCACCATCTCCATATTGCTATATCAATTGCATTGAATCTTGCTATAGTTCATAGGGGAAACTTTCCCGGTCTTGATTACTCTTTGTAGTTGATGCTATTGAGTGAACCATTGAATTATTGTTTATGTTCAGATTGTTATACATCATTATTCGATCTCTGATCATGATCCATATGATGTCTTGTGAGTAGTTCGTTTTGTTCTTGAGGACATGGGAGAAGTCTTGTTGTTAGTAGTGGAGTTGTGTTGAGAAAGATTCAATAGATTGTTATTTAAGTTGTGGTGTACTTCTTCTAGTGGTGTCATGTGAACGTCGACTACATGACACTTCACCTATATGGGCCTAGGGGAATGCATTGTGTATTTGGCTACTAATCGTAGGGGTTGCAGTGTGAAACCTGAACCCCAGTTAGGAAACCATTGCACAAGGGACGTAAGGGTCTTAGAGTTTAAAGCTGTGGTTAGGTTTCTACCTTAAATACTTTCTTGTACTTACGGATGTTTGCAAGGGGTTTAATCACAAGTATGTATTAGTCTTGGATGGGGAAGTACATTAGCCCAAGTTCACCTACACAACACTTAGCAAGCTAGAGAAGATTAATCAGCTATATGAAGCGAAAGCACTTGACAGTCTTCCCATGTGTCCTCGAGAACATTTGGTCATCTATAGAAATATAACCGGCTTGTCCTTTGCTGCATAAAGGATTGGGCCACTCACTGCATTTATTCCTACTATCTTTTATTTACTCGTACTTTGTTTACTTGCTTTATCGAAAACCCCTAAAAATCCGTTTGCTAAGTATTTGAAGAGAATTCCTGATCCATACCACTAGCCAGCACCTTCTGCTCCTCGTTGGGTTCGACACTCTTACTTATCAAAAATACTTCAATACACCCCCTATACTTGTGGGTCATCAAGACAATTTTCTGGCGCCGTTGCCAGGGAGTGAAGCGCTATTGGAGAGTGGAACTGGTAAAGGAAACTTCTACTGTGAGTATTGTTTACTTCTGCAAGTTGCTTTATTTTTGTTATGGATAATTCGCTGAGTTCCTTATTTGGTAATGCTACTACCACTGCTAAGGTAGTAGATAAGCCACCACCTGCTGAGAATGATGTTTTCAAAATACCTACAAGAATTATTGATCGTGTTATGGATAACTACTATGTTGGGGATGGAACTGTCCATCCCGGTGATCATTTACTCTTTATACACGAATTATGCGGGTTGTTCAAGTGTGCAGGTATTACTACAGATCAAGTTAAGAAGAAGTTATTTGCATTATCACTGAAAGGAAGAGCTGAGGAATGGTATAAGCTGCTGAAGAATGGTCAAGCTCTGGAATGGGAGGAAATAGTGCCTCTCTTTTATTCAAAGTTTTATCCTCCTAGTGAGATTCATAAAGATCGGAATCAAATATAAAACTTTTGGCCTCTTGATGGAGAGAGTACAGCTCAAGCTTGGGGGAGATTGAAGTTACTAATGCTCAAATGTCCCATTCATGAGCTCCCCAACAATATTATTATCAACAACTTTTATGCAAGGCTCCCTCTACATGATAAAGATTTATTGGATGCTTCTTGTGCTAGATCATTCACTCGCATGGAAGAAGAAGCTAAATGGGACCTTCTGGACCGTATTCAAGACAATGCTGAAGCTTGGGAGAATGACAAAGGTAGAAAGTCAGGTATAAATTATGATTATGAATGTATTGAATCTTTTATGGGAACTGATGACTTTCAAAATATTAGTAATGTTTATGGTCTTGATTTGCAAGTTATTACAAATTGCTTTAGAGCTTTTGCTTCCTATATCGAAATTCCAAAAAGGGGATGGAACAAGTAACATGCACCTTACAAAGATATTGTTGACTATGCTCCTATTGGAAGGGCTAAGTATTGCATTATTGACCCCATCTTACCGAACCTTATATCGAGAAGATTCCCTTCCTCGAAAAGGTAAAGGACCATCCTATGATAACTAATGTAATCACCAAAAGTGAAAAAATAACTGTAAAACCTGATGAACAAATAAACATTGAACCTGTGGTAGCAATTGTGAAATACCTTGTCACTAAAAGTGTACAAGATGGGCACCTAGTCTTTTGTGAGGATGCTTCTAATATTGTTTCACATCCCAATAGAACTAAAAAGGCTAGTGTTCCTGTGCTTTCTGTTAGAATTGGTGATCATTGCTATTATGGTTTATGTGATATTGGTGTAAGTTCCAGTGCTATTCCTTATGAGCTTTATAGAGAAATTATGCATGAGATCAGTCCTTGTGAGTTGGAAGAGATTGATGTGGTTATTCACCTTGCTAATAGAGAGACCATCTCTCCAATTGGTATTGTATGAGACGTGGAAGTTCTTTGTGACCTTTCTTGAGTACTTGTGGAGCTATTATTGATTGCAAGAGGGAGAAAATCTTGACTAAGTTTAATGGGGAATCTTATGAGTTTAATTTTTCAAAATTTACTAAAGAACCTTGCGAAGAGGAAACCCATAATGAGGATTTTAGGGTTGAACAACTTGCTTCTATTTCTCTTGCTCCTAACAATGCTTTGCACCAATTTATGGAAGATCATGAAAGTGAAATCTTCATGGAAGAAAGGAATGAGATTGACAGGATTCTCCATGAACAACCTAAGATGCTTAAGCATGATTTGCCTGTGGAAGACTTGGGTACCACAATGCCACCAAAAAAGGATCCGGTCTTCGATCTAAAACCTCTCCCTGATGATCTTAAATATGCTTATATTGATGATAAAAAGATATATCCTGTTATTATTAGCTCTAAACTTTCAGGAAAGGAAGAAGAAAGGTTGTTGGAGGTTTTGAAGAAACACTGAGGAGCTATGGGCTACACTCTGGATGATTTAAAAGGGATTTCACCTACTATATGTCAACACTCTATCAACATAGAACCAGATGCGAAGCCAGTAGTGGAACACCAACAACGTTTAAATCCTAAGATGAAGGAAGTGGTAAGGAATGAGTTATTGAAACTCCTTGATGCTGGTATTATTTACCTTATTGCTGATAGTGAATGGGTTAGTCATGTTCATTGTGTTCCTAAAAAGGGAGGTATTAGCGTTGTGCCTAGTGATAATGATGTGCTTATTGCTCAAAGAATATTGGTTGGCTTTAGGATGTGCATCAATTTTAGGAAAGTCAATAAAGTTACTAAGAAAGATCACTACCGCTTCCTTTTATTGATCAAATGTTGGAAAGGTTGTCTAAAAGACCCATTTTGTTTTCTTGATGGTTATTCTGGTTCCTCTCAAATTGTTGTTAAACAACAAGATCAAGAAAGACTACTTTTACTTGCCCTTATGGAACTTATGCTTATAGACGATGCCTTTTGGTTTATGTAATGCTCTGCTACTTTCCAAAGATGCATGTGCTATCTTTCATGGTTTTTGTGAGGAAATTGTAGAAGTGTTCATGGATGACTTTTCTGTCTATGGAACTTCTTTTGATAATTGTCTGCACAACCTTGATAAAGTTTTTCAGAGATGTGAAGAAACTAATCTTGTTCTTAATTGGGAGAAATGCCACTTCATGGTTAATAAAGGGATTGTTCTTGGGCATAAAGTTTCTGAAAGAGGCATAGAGGTTGATAGAGCTAAAGTTGAGGCAATTGAGAAGATGCCATGTCCAAGAGACATCAAAGGTATTCGTAGTATCCTTGGTCATGCTGGTTTCTATAGGAGGTTTATTAAAGACTTCTCTAGGATATCAAAACCTCTCACTAATCTTCTTCAAAAATATGTACCTGTTGTTTTTGATGATGATTGTAGGGAAGCTTTTGGAAAGGTTTCTATATGTACCTTTAAGTTCTTTAGATGAATGGAGGAGTGAATCCTATGAGAATGCTAGGCTCTTTAAGGAAAAAGTTAAAAGATGGCTTGACAAGAGAATACTTAAGAGAGAATTTCATGTTGGTGAGAAAGTTCTATTGTATAGGTCTCGTCTCAGATTTTTTGCAGGTAAGTTACTATCAAAATGGGAAGGACCTTTCATCATTGAATAACTATACCGTTTAGGAGCAATAAAAATTTCTTCTCTAAAAGATAATACTACACAAGTAGTGAATGTATAGCGACTCAAACACTATATTGCTGGAGATTCTTACAATGAAGATGTTGATGCCTTTTGAGTTATAACTCCAGAGAAATTCATTGAGGACCAAATTCAGAGACCTGCAGAGTCCGTTTCCAACTAAGTGATTACGGTAAGAAAAGTGTACAAGATGGGCACATAGTCTTTTGTGAGGATGCTTCTAATATTGTTTCACATCCCAATAGAACTAAAAAGGCTAGTGTTCCTGTGCTTTCTGTTAGAATTGGTGATCATTGCTATTATGGTTTATGTGATATTGGTGTAAGTTCTAGTGCTATTCCTTATGATCTTTATAGAGAAATTATGCATGAGATCAGTCCTTGTGAGTTGGAAGAGATTGATGTGGTTATTCACGTTGCTAATAGAGAGACCATCTCTCCAATTGGTATTGTATGAGACGTGGAAGTTCTTTGTGACCTTTCTTGAGTACTTGTGGAGCTATTATTGATTGCAAGAGGGAGAAAATCTTGACTAAGTTTAATGGGGAATCTTATGAGTTTAATTTTTCGAAATTTACTAAAGAACCTTGCGAAGAGGAAACCCATAATGAGGATTTTAGGGTTGAACAACTTGCTTCTATTTCTCTTGTTCCTAACAATGCTTTGCACCAATTTATGGAAGATCATGAAAGTGAAATCTTCATGGAAGAAAGGAATGAGATTGACAGGATTCTCCATGAACAACCTAAGATGCTTAAGCATGATTTGCCTGTGGAAGACTTGGGTACCACAATGCCACCAAAAAAGGATCCGGTCTTCGATCTAAAACCTCTCCCTGATGATCTTAAATATGCTTATATTGATGATAAAAAGATATATCCTGTTATTATTAGCTCTAAACTTTCAGGAAAGGAAGAAGAAAGGTTGTTGGAGGTTTTGAAGAAACACTGAGGAGCTATGGGCTACACTCTGGATGATTTAAAATGGATTTCACCTACTATATGTCAACACTCTATCAACATAGAACCATGAAGCCGATGGTGGAACACCAACAACGTTTAAATCCTAAGATGAAGGAAGTGGTAAGGAATGAGTTATTGAAACTCCTTGATGCTGGTATTATTTACCTTATTGCTGATAGTGAATGGGTTAGTCATGTTCATTGTGTTCCTAAAAAGGGAGGTATTACCGTTGTCCCTAGTGATAATGATGAGCTTATTCCTCAAAGAATATTGGTAGGCTATAGGATGTGCATCAATTTTAGGAAAGTCAATAAAGTTACTAAGAAAGATCACTACCCGCTTCCTTTTATTGATCAAATGTTGGAAAGGTTTTCTAAAAAGACCAATTTTTGTTTTCTTGATGGTTATTCTGGTTCCTCTCAAATTCTTGTTAAACAACAAGATCAAGAAAAGACTACTTTTACTTGCCCTTATGGAACTTATGCTTATAGGCGTATGCCTTTTGGTTTATGTAATGCTCTGCTACTTTCCAAAGATGCATGTCTGCTATCTTTCATGGTTTTGTGAGGAAATTGTAGAAGTGTTCATGGATGACTTTTCTCTATGGAACTTCTTTTGATAATTGTCTGCACAACCTTGATAAAGTTTTTCAGAGATGTGAAGAAACTAATCTTGTTCTTAATTGGGAGAAATGCCACTTCATGGTTAATAAAGGGATTGTTCTTGGGCATAAAGTTTCTGAAAGAGGCATAGAGGTTGATAGAGCTAAAGTTGAGGCAATTGAGAAGATGCCATGTCCAAGAGACATCAAAGGTATTTGTAGTATCCTTGGTCATGCTGGTTTATATAGGAGGTTTATTAAAGACTTCTCTAGGATATCAAAACCTCTCACTAATCTTCTTCAAAAATATGTACCTTTTGTTTTTGATGATGATTGTAGGGAAGCTTTTGGAAAGGTTTCTATATGTACCTTTAAGTTCTTTAGATGAATGGAGGAGTGAATCCTATGAGAATGCTAGGCTCTTTAAGGAAAAAGTTAAAAGATGGCATGACAAGAGAATACTTAAGAGAGAATTTCATGTTGGTGAGAAAGTTCTATTGTATAGGTCTCGTCTCAGATTTTTTGCAGGTAAGTTACTATCAAAATGGGAAGGACCTTTCATCATTGAATAACTATACCGTTCAGCAATAAAATTTCTTCTCTAAAAGATAATACTACACAAGTAGTGAATGTACAGACTCAAACACTATATTGCTGGAGATTCTTACAATGAAGATGTTGATGCCTTTCGAGTTATAACTCAGAGAAATTCATTGAGGACCAAATTCAGAGACCTGCAGAGTCCGTTTCCAACTAAGTAACAGCAGTAAGAAAAGTGTACAAGATGGGCACATAGTCTTTGTGAGGATGCTTCTAATATTGTTTCACATCCCAAAAGAACTAAAAAGGCTAGTGTTCCTGCTTTCTGTTAGAATTGGTGATCATTGCTATTATGGTTTATGTGATATTGGTGTAAGTTCGGTGCTATTCCTTATGAGCTTTATAGAGAAATTATGCATGAGATCAGTCCTTGTGAGTTGGAAGAGATTGATGTGGTTATTCACCTTGCTAATAGAGACCATCTCTCCAATTGGTATTGTATGAGACGTGGAAGTTCTTTGTGACCTTTCTTGAGTACTTGTGGAGCTATTATTGATTGCAAGAGGAGAAAATCTTGACTAAGTTTAATGGGGAATCTTATGAGTTTAATTTTTCGAAATTTACTAAAGAACCTTGCGAAGAGGAAACCCATAATGAGGATTTTAGGGTTGAACAACTTGCTTCTATTTCTCTTGCTCCTAACAATGCTTTGCACCAATTTATGGAAGATCATGAAAGTGAAATCTTCATGGAAGAAAGGAATGAGATTGACAGGATTCTACATGAACAACCTAAGATGCTTAAGCATGATTTGCCTGTGGAAGACTTGGGTACCACAATGCCACCAAAAAAGGATCCGGTCTTCGATCTAAAACCTCTCCCTGATGATCTTAAATATGCTTATATTGATGATAAAAAGATATATCCTGTTATTATTAGCTCTAAACTTTCAGGAAAGGAAGAAGAAAGGTTGTTGGAGGTTTTGAAGAAACACTAAGGAGCTATGGGCTACACTCTGGATGATTTAAAAGGGATTTCACCTACTATATGTCAACACTCTATCAACATAGAACCAGATGCGAAGCCAGTAGTGGAACACCAACAACGTTTAAATCCTAAGATGAAGGAAGTGGTAAGGAATGAGTTATTGAAACTCCTTGATGCTGGTATTATTTACCTTATTGCTGATAGTGAATGGGTTAGTCATGTTCATTGTGTTCCTAAAAAGGGAGGTATTACCGTTGTCCCTAGTGATAATGATGAGCTTATTCCTCAAAGAATATTGGTAGGCTATAGGATGTGCATCAATTTTAGGAAAGTCAATAAAGTTACTAAGAAAGATCACTACCCGCTTCCTTTTATTGATCAAATGTTGGAAAGGTTGTCTAAAAAGACCCATTTTTGTTTTCTTGATGGTTATTCTGGTTCCTCTCAAATTGCTGTTAAACAACAAGATCAAGAAAAGACTACTTTTACTTGCCCTTATGGAACTTATGCTTATAGACGTATGCCTTTTGGTTTATGTAATGCTCCTGCTACTTTCCAAAGATGCATGTCTGCTATCTTTCATGGTTTTTGTGAGGAAATTGTAGAAGTGTTCATGGATGACTTTTCTGTCTATGGAACTTCTTTTGATAATTGTCTGCACAACCTTGATAAAGTTTTTCAGAGATGTGAAGAAACTAATCTTGTTCTTAATTGGGAGAAATGCCACTTCATGGTTAATAAAGGGATTGTTCTTGGGCATAAAGTTTCTGAAAGAGGCATAGAGGTTGATAGAGCTAAAGTTGAGGCAATTGAGAAGATGCCATGTCCAAGAGACATCAAAGGTATTCGTAGTATCCTTGGTCATGCTGGTTTCTATAGGAGGTTTATTAAAGACTTCTCTAGGATATCAAAACCTCTCACTAATCTTCTTCAAAAATATGTACCTGTTGTTTTTGATGATGATTGTAGGGAAGCTTTTGGAAAGGTTTCTATATGTACCTTTAAGTTCTTTAGATGAATGGAGGAGTGAATCCTATGAGAATGCTAGGCTCTTTAAGGAAAAAGTTAAAAGATGGCATGACAAGAGAATACTTAAGAGAGAATTTCATGTTGGTGAGAAAGTTCTATTGTATAGGTCTCGTCTCAGATTTTTTGCAGGTAAGTTACTATCAAAATGGGAAGGACCTTTCATCATTGAATAACTATACCGTTCAGGAGCAATAAAAATTTCTTCTCTAAAAGATAATTGTAACATCCCTAAAAATCATGTTTCAAAACTCATTCATATCATCTTTGCATCATTCATCCATTTAGGGTTTTTCTCAAAATCATTTAGAAACACAAACTTTGGCTATGATTTCATGTGGGCAATTTATCTCAATTGGCCATCACCCTTTGAGATTTGATTGTCTATGAACTTGTTTGCTTGCCTCCATGGTTGGAAAGATTAGAAGTAGCATTTAAACCCAAGATTCCAAATTTAGAAATATTTTCTAAACCCTTTTCCAAATATTTGCAACTAGAGCAAATCTCTGTTTATTTTGAAACCCAAGCTTGACCAAGCCTTTGCAAGGTAACCACTAGGTTATTTGATTGTTTGTGAACCCACAGAACCCTGCAAAAATCCCCAAAGCAGTTTGAATTCAAAAGGATTTGAATTCATATCAAATTCTATACAGAAAATGAAATTAGAAAAAGAAAAGGCTTAAAGAAAGGAAAAGGGCTGAGCGGCCAGAATCTGGCCCAGCAGCGGATCCAGCCCAGCAAGCCCACCCGGGGACCTCCTTTTCCTTCTCACACGCGCGAGCCCACGCAGACAGCATTATCGACCCCACCTGCACTCCGCGCACCTCGCTGACAAGCGGGCCTTCTCCACGTCACCGTCGTCTCCACCCGCACGACCCGTTCATCCCCAAATCAACGCGGGCGTTTCTGTGTTTAATTCGCGACGTCAATTCGATTTATTGGCCGAGTGATTCTCGCTCGTGACCAAGCTATAAGAACCCCCTCTGTCTCCTCACTCTTCTCACTCAAACCCCGAACCCAGAGCGCCACCAGGCTGCGTGTATTGCTCTCTGAAACCCCGCCGTCTCCGACGACCGCGCCGACGAATTCCGGTGAGTCCAGAGCTCCCCTCTGCCTCTCGTTCTTGCAAGCTGATTCCGTGAATCTCTGCGCTTCTTTTAACACATTTCGTTTGCTCTCGCATGGACCATAGCTCCGGCAACATCGTCGACTAGTCGCCACCGACGTCTGCACGAACTCCGGCGAACTCTAGTGGTAAGTACAGACCGCCCCGCGCCTTCTAGTTCACGCACACGACTCTGCCTTGACCCTGTGAACCTAACCGTGTCATTATCTTGCCTTGGGGTGATTCACAGCGACGTCCCCGACGACCACCCGACGCACCCGACGCCGTCTTCCACTCCGTGAGCAATCTAGGACAGATCCGGCGCCTTGACCAACCGCAGTCTGACGAGCTTCGCGTGACCTCCCGAGCCCGGTGAGCTACTCCTCGATCTCACTTACCTCCTGCATCGTCGCAACGTCGTCGACGATAGTTCGCCGCCGGTATTACAGCAGCCGCGCCCATCTGTGGCGACGTGGCAGCCGTTAGATCCGGATCGACGCCTCGATAGATCACTTAACCCGAAGCGATCTGCGAGCCGCCAGATTTCATTTAGATCCTACGGCTGTGGAGCTCGATCCAGTGCGAACCGGTACGGGCGAATAAGAACATGACGCGTGGCTAGGTTAAGATCTGGAAATAGAATTTAAAAACAGATTTTGATCCAGATTTCAAATGCCAATATCTTTTGATTTCCACGTTGGAATTTTGAAAACTTTATACCGTTGGATTCAGAAAAGCAAGACCTTTCTGCCTATCCTTTTTGTTTAGCAAATAGTAGCCATTAGATGTGCTAAAATTGCAGAGACTTGTTTGAGGCCTTTTTGAGTATAGATTTAGTTTAGTATTTTGTTTTAGGGTTATTTAAGTTGCCTTGGCTATTTTGTGACTTGTTTAGTTTCTGTATTCATGCACATGCTTGGTTGAGTTTTCAAAAATCATCACTTGGTAGATTCATGCATGCATGCATTCATACTATTTCTTGTTTGTATATATTTGTGTGTAATTGTGTGCTACAACTTTGTGTGTAGATTTTGCTAGTGATTGTGATTGTGACGAGTGCTACTCTCCACACTACCAAGGCAAGTGATATCATCATGAATATTCCATTCCTATATTTTATTTATGCATTAGTAATATTTTTCTAAGTATAGGACTTGCATGGATTTTTGCTAAGTACAAGCTATGCTTTGGGAAAACCTATTAGGTGAAGCCTTAGTGAAAATTTCCTAAGTCCAGATTCCTATTACTATCATGCTTAGCCTAGCTACTAGAAAACAAGGGTGGTTATATATTCACTATGGAAAAATTTCTAAGTCTAAGGACTTATGTTTTTGTAAAATAAAACAACTAAGTTAATGAACCACCTGGGTGGAATGGAAGGAATGGCTTATGTTGAGTGGTTCACAAGGCCAGGGACTGGCTTGTGTATCTCACTTGTGGATGGCCACCCAGGAAACAAAGAGATTTGAGTTGTCAAATGTTGAGAAGCTTCAAGTGCAACCACTTGGCATTATGGGCTCTGCCATGATCTTAGGATGCTGGAACTTAGTCTCTTGGACAGTGGGTGGTAGATGGGTTGATAGGTTGGAGCGCGTCCATTTGACTAAGGAAAGGCTACTGAAGGATCATTCTTGGGAAACCAAGACTTGTGGGGAAAGTGCACCACCTCTGCAGAGTGTAAAACCTAAGTACTTAGCCATGTCCCTGGTAAAGGACAATTTGAGCATCAAGACATGGAAACTTCAAGAATCTCATCACTCCAATTTCTAAATAAAACTTGTGGGTGAACAAAGGGATAAAAGGATCTTCAGTCATTGATTGCTAGATGCCCTGAGTGGATCTAGAGTCTTTGTTTGATAGATGCCTTGGGTGTTTTTGCCAAGTAAATCTTCAGTCCTTGATTAGTAGATGCCCTGAGAGGATCTTCAGTCTTGGATTGGAAGATGTCTTGGAAAGTTTTTACCAAACAAAAACTTAGTATTTTCAAAAGTTAAGGAAAAATCTATTTTGAGCAATGCAAGCCTAAGCTCCACTAGCCAAATGCATATAGTATTATAGTCCACTTAAAATATACTAAGGTATCACTTGCCAATACTATTCCAAAGTATTGACCCTTGTGGCTGTAACTTATGATGTTGCAGGTTACTCTGATGATGATTAGGTGTCATGAGTCTACACTCAACATGCTTGCCTGTGGCACATGAAGATGAAGACTTATGTTTATTTACTTATTCCATAAACTCTTGTACTAGGCCTTTGGCCATGAGTTGTAAAAGACTATGTTTTATCTCTGGAATGACTGTAATAAACGACCTTTGTATCTGTGTACTTCATCTTAAACTGTGGATGCTAGCAATGATCCAGGGACTAGCATTGCAATCACAGGGATCTTTTCCTTTACAAAGGAGGGATCTTACAGATGGTATCAGAGCACTGTGTTGCCTGTAGGATTATGACCCTAGGATTGGAAACCACTAAGGAAAAATTTTAACTTCTTCTACACTTGTCTATTCTTCTCGTAAACTTTTCTAATCTTCTCATTCTCATCTCTATTTGTAGATGAACTCCGTCAACGAAGCCGTGAAGAAAGGACCACTCATGACCATGACCTTGGAGTGTGAGACTGAGTTTCCCAAGATTCTCAAGGACCTCATGGAGACCATGGGAGTACATGGTGCAGCTGTGTACAAGGGCTTTCCAGTGATGGAGGATGGAATGGAGTATTGGTGGGTGCAACTTCACTTGTACAAGAATAAGGAAGACAACCACAAAGAAAAGGGCTTCTGCATGTACACCAACACTTTTATGCACACCACATTCTTTGAGTCAGCAAAAGAAGCAGCTTGGAAGACTATCAAGGAACTAAGTGCTAGAGTCAAGTGCAAGATGCTCAACCTCCAAAAGACTTAGAAAGAGAAGGAACATACCCAAGAGTTGGAAGTCACCAACCAATCCTTAAGAGGAGATATCATAGACTTAGTGATAGAAGCATGTGAACAAGATAGGGTGATTGGCACTAGGAACATTGTGTTAGCCACCAGATCCAATGAGATAGGATTGTAAGCGCACTTCGTTAGTTGACCACCACCTATCACCTTATTTTCCAAAATAAGACCTTAAATAAGTTTGAACCTTGGTTGATGTAATGGATTTATGTATTCATGACTTGTGTGATTTTGTGGTTATGCTTGAATGTTTGTCTTGTTTAATTTAAATTTGTGTTGTTCTAACCTTTCAATCTTATAAATAGATGCCTATTGCCATCAACCTGTTGAGGAGTTCCAGTTACCCGTTTTGGTCCTCGTATCGTAGAGCTTACTACTTTACTCGATCTCCCTCTTCCTATCATTACGTGCACCCACTCACCAAGTTTGAGAGGAAGGACCTTTGGGGATTCAAGGTGAACCAGCCGGGGCCTTGAGCCTACTACGGAGGCCATCGTCTTCAAGCTTATGCACGATGACAGGGAGAGAGGCATGGAAGTTGTCATGCAGGATCGATAGGGGCTGTTAGGGCGTCACTCCCGGCAGGTTAGAGGCACTCACTTCCACGCCTTGGAAGGCGTGATGATGAGAGAGTCCATTGACTTTGAGGGCGACTCGAGGGTCACAAGAGCCGATACCTCAGGACTTAGAGACTCTTATTAGGCACGTGGATACCGATAGGACCAACGTCATGCTTAGTAATGTGAGCTCCAGTGCAGCTTCGCGAGAAGGACAAGCTCTTCAGCAAGGCAGAGATAGTCAAGGAGATGGAGGCAAAGTTCGAGACCCAAGACCGTAAGTTCAAGAGTCAAGAGAAGCGTGTCCAGGATAGGAACAAGAGGATTCGTGATATGACCGAGGAACTACAGTCCAAGGACTTCGAGTTAGAGCAGCAGACAGTGATTGAGAGGCTTCGTTCCCAGAAGAGGGCTCTCAAGGCCAAGATCGACTCTTTGACCACTACCATCGAGGAGAACAAGACCGCAATGGAGAACGCAGGTCTTACCTTTGTCGAGGAGGAGATTGATCTTGTGAGTAGATTTGACTACTCAGTTATCTTTATTTACCGCACTTGTTATTTATGAACTTATTGTTGGACCATCCGACATGTGGATGGCTTGCCACTTGTATGTTTGTACTTTGAGATTTTTGTTATCTTGTTGTTTAGATTTTATCCTTGTGTTGCATGTGTGATGTATTGTGCATAAATCATGTAAGGGTATCTCATTCTTATCTCTATATGAATAAACCACAGATGCCTCCCCGTCGCGCAAACACCAACCCCAACCCCAACATTACCCCGGAAATGCAACAAATGATGAATGCGCAAACACAGCTCATGCAAATGATGACGACGTTCATCCAGAACCAGAACAACAACAACAACCCCAACAACAACAATAACAACAACAACAACCCTCCAGGTTTTGATATGCTCACCAGATTTCTGCGTCTAAGGCCAGCTAAGTTTTCGGGAACGACTGATCCCATGGTGGCCAATGATTGGCTACGTTCTGTGAACAAAGACTTAGTGACCGTGGGATGCACAGATGCTGAAAAGGTCAGGTTCGCAGCACATCTGTTGGAAGGACCAGCCGCCGCATGGTGGGACAATTTCCAGATCACCACACCTATTGATGAGGTGACTTGGGCTATATTTGAAGATGGATTTCGTACTACTCATATCTCACCAGGAATGATGAGCCTGAAAAAGAAGGAGTTTCACAACCTGAAGCAGCGCCACCACAGCGTGGCTGAATACATCGAAGAGTTCAACAATCTGGCGCGCTATGCACCGGATGAGGTTGACACTGATGCCAAAAGGAAGGAAAAGTTTCTAGAAGGCTTGAATGATGAGCTAAATCTGCGGTATGCGTGGCGTATGTTCCAACTTACCAGTCGCTGTGTGACAAGGCTGTTATTGTGGAGAATAAAATGAAGCAAGTCGAGAGTAAGAAGAGGAAACACTCCGACAAGCACAGCTCGGGATCATCTCATAAACGATCTCACCATGATGATAGTGTCAGCTCAGGATCCCACAAGCATGAGAAGTTTAACAAACACCACAATCACACCCGTCATGACAACAAGCATCATCGCAGTCATGAAAATGATAAGTACAAGAACCACAAGAGTGGATATACGAGCCACCACAGTGGAAGTGGAAGTCAGCCTAAGACGGACATCAGCCAGGTCGAATGCTACAAATGCAAGAAGCTGGGGCATTATGCTAATAAGTGCCCTGAAAAGAAAGTTGAAGGACCTAACAAGCCAAATCCTTTTCAGAAAGGACAGGTTAACCACATCAATGTGGAGGAGGTCTTTGAAGAGCCTGATGCTGTTGCTGGTAAGTTCAGACTCAACTCCATCTCAACATTTGTACTCTTTGACACTGGTGCATCTCATTCATTCATATCTAAAGCATTTGTCGAAAGAAATGGGTTTGCATCTGAAAACATTGGGTGTCCGATAAAAGTTAGCTCTCCGGGAGGGGATATGATAGTGAGTCTTGGATGCCGGGATCTAGTCATAGAGATCGGAAAACATAAGTTTCCAGTAAACCTAATAATCCTAAATTCCCAAGGATTGGATGTAATTTTGGGAATGGACTGGATGGCTAAATATGAGGGAGTACTAGATTGTGCAAATCGTACAATTTCACTCACAACCCCTGAAAGTAAGAGGATAGTATTCAAGTCCAACTTTAAATCTAAAGGAAGCAAGCTAAATTCTCTTAAGGGGGTTAGCATGGACATGGTGCCAATTGTGGGTGAGTATCCGGATGTGTTCCCGGAAGAATTACCAGGAATGCCACCAGATAGAGATGTGGAGTTTATAATAGATTTGGTACCAGGTTCTGGACCAAGAGCAAAGAGGCCTTATAAAATGTCAGTTGACGAACTTAAGGAACTCAAGAAACAACTTGGAGAACAATTGCAGAAAGGATTCATCCAGCCAAGTTCTTCATCTTGGGGAGCTCCAGTTTTGTTCGTAGAGAAGAGAGATAGAACTCAAAGGCTATGCATAGATTACCGTTCTCTCAACGAGGTAACCATCAAGAACAAATATCCTTTGCCAAGAATAAATGACTTGTTTGATCAGCTAGAAGGAGCATGTGTGTTCTCGAAGATTGATCTTCGGTCAGGCTATTTTCAACTCAAGATAAGAGAGCAAGACATACCTAAAACAGCATTTACCACAAGGTATGGATTGTATGAGTACACGGTGATGCCATTTGGGTTAACCAACGCTCCAGCATACTTCATGAATATGATGAATAAAGTGTTCATGGAATTTCTCGACAAGTTCGTTGTCGTTTTCATCGATGACATCTTAGTCTACTCCAAGAGCAAGGAAGAGCATGAAAGACATCTACGCTTGATACTTGAGAAACTAAGGGAACATAAACTTTATGCCAAGTTCAGCAAGTGTGAGTTTTGGTTAGAGGAAGTTGGATTTCTTGGTCATGTTATGACAAAGGATGGTGTAGCAGTTGATCCTGCTAAAGTTTCAGCTGTGACAGAATGGGAATCTCCTAAGAATGTAAAAGAGGTTCGTAGTTTTCTTGGTTTAGCAGGTTACTACAGAAGGTTCATTGAAAATTTTTCTAAGGTTGCTAAACCAATGACAGAACTGTTAAAGAAAGATAAGAAATTTGCTTGGTCTGAAGGATGTGAACTCAGCTTTCAAGAACTAAAGAAGAGACTTGTGTCAGCACCGATTCTGCCTACCAGATTTGGAAAAGGATTTCCAAGTATATTGTGATGCTTCTCATCAAGGATTAGGTGCCGTACTTATGCAAGGCGGAAAAGTTGTGGCTTATGCCTCGAGACAACTCAAAACTCATGAAGTAAATTATCCTACTCATGATTTAGAGTTAGCCGCTGTTGTCCATGCACTCAAAACATGGAGACACTACCTTTTGGGAAAACGTTGTGAAGTGTTCACCGACCATAAGAGCTTGAAATATATCTTCACCCAGAAGGAGATCAATATGAGACAAAGAAGATGGCTAGAACTTATCAAGGATTACGACTTGAGTTTGCAATACCACCCCGGTAAAGCAAATGTAGTAGCAGATGCTCTAAGTCGTAAAGCGTTTGTAAATGGCCTTACCAAAGGTGAATTGCCAGATGACTTGTGTAAGCAATTCAGGGAACTCAGGTTGGAGATTGTGCCAGAAGGACATCTTATGTCTTTGGATGTTCAACCCACTCTGTTGGATAAGATTAAAGAAGCCCAAAAGACGGATAAAGAGATCGAAGAGATCAAGGAAAGGATTAGCCAAGGGAAAGCTAAAAGTTTCCATATGGACGAACAAGGTACTTTATGGCACGGGAAACGTATTTGTGTTCCACAAGATCCGGAATTGCGGAAACTGATTCTGCAAGAGGCCCATAACTCTCCGTATTCTATTCACCCGGGAAACACCAAAATGTACATGGATATGAAAGAAAGATTTTGGTGGAACAATCTTAAAAGGGACATCGCCGAACATATTGCTTTGTGTGATGTGTGTAGTAGAGTGAAAGCGGAGCATCATAAACCAGCAGGTTTGCTTCAACCAATGCCTATTCCTGAGTGGAAGTGGGAAAATATTGGTATGGATTTCATTACTGGATTACCAAGGACCAGGTCAGGGTATGATTCCATATGGGTAGTAGTAGATCGCCTAACTAAAGTGACTCATTTTATACCCGTAAAGACAACTTATACTAGTGCCAAGTTAGCCAAAATCTACATGAGCAGAATTGTATGCCTTCACGGTGTACCTAAGAGTATTGTGTATGATAGAGGAACTCAGTTCACTTCTCACTTTTGGAGACAACTTCATGAATCTTTAGGGACGAGATTGGAATTCAGCACTGCTTTTCATCCTGAAACTGATGGACAAACAGAAAGGACTAATCAAATTCTTGAAGACATGTTGAGGGCATGTGCCCTAGACTATGGAGCAAGTTGGGATGAAAGTCGCCTTACGTGAGTTCTCTTACAACAACAGTCACCAATCTAGTATTGGGATGGCACCATTTGAGTTTCTATACGGAAGAAAGTGTACCACCCCATTGCTATGGAATGGTGTGGGAGAAATAAGTTTGTTTGGACCAGATCTTATCAAAGACGCCGAAGAAAAGGTCAAATTGGTTAGAGACAGATTGAAGATAGCACAGTCTCGACAGAAAAGCTACTGAGATGTTAAGCGTGAAATCACCCTCTGAAGTTGGGGATAAAGCCTATCTTAGAGTATCACCACTTCGTGGAGTGAAAAGATTTGGAGTCAAAGGAAAGTTGGCACCAAGATATGTTGGACCATTTAACATTCTAAGTCGCAAGGGAGAAGTTGCATATGAAATTGAATTACCAGCACCTCTATCAGCAGTCCATAATGTTTTTCATGTAAGCCAACTTAAGAAATGTCACCCAGAAATGGAAGAAACATCTTTGAAGGATACCATACCTTTGGAGGAATTTCAACTAGAAAGTGATCTCACCTATGAAGAAAAGCCTGTCAAGATTCTTGAGACCACAGAAAGAGTCACAAGAACAAAGACTATCAAGTTTTGCAAAGTACAATGGAATCATCATTCCGAAGAAGAAGCAACATGGGAAAGGGAAGATGATCTTGGAAAGACCACCACACCTATTTGCTAGCCAATCCGAATCTCGAGGGCTAGATTCATCTTAAGGGTTAGATTGTAACATCCCTAAAAATCATGTTTCAAAACTCATTCATATCATCTTTGCATCATTCATCCATTTAGGGTTTTTCTCAAAATCATTTAGAAACACAAACTTTGGCTATGATTTCATGTGGGCAATTTATCTCAATTGGCCATCACCCTTTGAGATTTGATTGTCTATGAACTTGTTTGCTTGCCTCCATGGTTGGAAAGATTAGAAGTAGCATTTAAACCCAAGATTCCAAATTTAGAAATATTTTCTAAACCCTTTTCCAAATATTTGCAACTAGAGCAAATCTCTATTTATTTTGAAACCCAAGCTTGACCAAGCCTTTGCAAGGTAACCACTAGGTTATTTGATTGTTTGTGAACCCACAGAACCCTGCAAAAATCCCCAAAGCAGTTTGATTCAAAAGGATTTGAATTCATATCAAATTCTATACAGAAAATGAAATTAGAAAAAGAAAAGGCTTAAAGAAAGGAAAAGGCCGGCGGCGAATCTGGCCCAATGACGGATCCAGCCAGCAAGCCCACCGGGACCTCCTTTTCCTTCTCACGCCTTGTGAGCCCACGCAGCAGCGACCGACCCCACCTGCACTCCGTGCACCTCGCTGACAAGCGGGCCTTCTCCACGTCACCGTCGTCTCCACCCGCACGACCCGTTCATCCCCAAATCAACGCGGGCGTTTCTGTGTTTAATTCGCGACGTCAATTCGATTTATTGGCCGAGTGATTCTCGCTCGTGACCAGGCTATAAGAACCCCCTCTGTCTCCTCACTCTTCTCACTCAAACCCCGAACCCAGAGCGCCACCAGGCTGCGTGTATTGCTCTCTGAAACCCCGCCGTCTCCGACGACCGCGCCCGGCAATTCGGTGAGTCGAGCTCCCCTCTGCCTCTCGTTCTTGCAAGCTGATTCCGTGAATCTCTGCGCTTCTTTTAACACATTTCGTTTGCTCTCGCATGGACCATAGCTCCGGCAACATCGTCGACTAGTCGCCACCGACGTCTGCACGAACTCCGGCGAACTCTAGTGGTAAGTACAGACCGCCCCGCGCCTTCTAGTTCACGCACACGACTCTGCCTTGACCCTGTGAACCTAACCGTGTCATTATCTTGCCTTGGGGTGATTCACAGCGACGTCCCCGACGACCACCCGACGCACCCGACGCCGTCTTCCACTCCGGCGAGCAATCTAGGACAGTCCCGAGCGCCCTTGACCAACCGCATAATCTGACAGCTTCGCCGTGACCTCGAGCCCGGTGAGCTACTCCTCGATCTCACTTACCTCCGTCGCATCGTCGATCGACAGCGTCAGCGTCGTAGCCACTGCAGTACCGCCGTAATTTGTTAGATCCGGATCGACGCCTCGATAGATCACTTAACCCGAAGCGATGCGATCTGAGCCGCCAGATTTCATTTAGATCCTACGGCTGTGGAGCTCGATCCGGTCTTGAACGATGCAGGCGAATAAGAACATGACGGCGTGGCTAGGTTAAGATCTGGAAATAGAATTTAAAACAGATTTTGATCCAGATTTCAAATGCCAATATCTTTTGATTTCCACGTTGGAATTTTGAAAACTTTATACCGTTGGATTCAGAAAAGCAAGACCTTTCTGCCTATCCTTTTTGTTTAGCAAATAGTAGCCATTAGATGTGCTAAAATTGCAGAGACTTGTTTGAGGCCTTTTGAGTATAGATTTAGTTTAGTATTTTGTTTTAGGGTTATTTAAGTTGCCTTGGCTATTTTGTGACTTGTTTAGTTTCTGTATTCATGCACATGCTTGGTTGAGTTTTCAAAATCATCACTTGGTAGATTCATGCATGCATGCATTCATACTATTTCTTGTTTGTATATATTTGTGTGTAATTGTGTGCTACAACTTTGTGTGTAGATTTTGCTAGTGATTGTGATTGTGACGAGTGCTACTCTCCACACTACCAAGGCAAGTGATATCATCATGAATATTCCATTCCTATATTTTATTTATGCATTAGTAATATTTTTCTAAGTATAGGACTTGCATGGATTTTTGCTAAGTACAAGCTATGCTTTGGGAAAACCTATTAGGTGAAGCCTTAGTGAAAATTTCCTAAGTCCAGATTCCTATTACTATCATGCTTAGCCTAGCTACTAGAAAACAAGGGTGGTTATATATTCACTATGGAAAAATTTATAAGTCTAAGGACTTATGTTTTGTAAAATAAAACAACTAAGTTAATGAACCACCTGGTGGAATGGAAGGAATGGCTTATGTTGAGTGGTTCACAAGGCCGTGGCTTGTGTATCTCACTTGTGGATGGCCACCCAGGAAACAAAGAGATTTGAGTTGTCAAATGTTGAGAAGCTTCAAGTGCAACCACTTGGCATTATGGGCTCTGCCATGATCTTAGGATGCTGGAACTTAGTCTCTTGGACAGTGGGTGGTAGATGGGTTGATAGGTTGGAGCGCGTCCATTTGACTAAGGAAAGGCTACTGAAGGATCATTCTTGGGAAACCAAGACTTGTGGGGAAAGTGCACCACCTCTGCAGAGTGTAAAACCTAAGTACTTAGCCATGTCCAGTAAAGGACAATTTGAGCATCAAGACATGGAAACTTCAAGAATCTCATCACTCCAATTTCTAAATAAAACTTGTGGGTGAACAAAGGGATAAAAGGATCTTCAGTCATTGATTGCTAGATGCCCTGAGTGGATCTAGAGTCTTTGTTTGATAGATGCCTTGGGTGTTTTTGCCAAGTAAATCTTCAGTCCTTGATTAGTAGATGCCCTGAGAGGATCTTCAGTCTTGGATTGGAAGATGTCTTGGAAAGTTTTTACCAAACAAAAACTTAGTATTTTCAAAAGTTAAGGAAAAATCTATTTTGAGCAATGCAAGCCTAAGCTCCACCAGCCAAATGCATATAGTATTATAGTCCACTTAAAATATACTAAGGTATCACTTGCCAATACTATTCCAAAGTATTGACCCTTGTGGCTGTAACTTATGATGTTGCAGGTTACTCTGATGATGATTAGGTGTCATGAGTCTACACTCAACATGCTTGCCTGTGGCACATAAAGATGAAGACTTATGTTTATTTACTTATTCCATAAACTCTTGTACTAGGCCTTTGGCCATGAGTTGTAAAAGACTATGTTTTATCTCTGGAATGACTGTAATAAACGACCTTTGTATCTGTGTACTTCATCTTAAACTGTGGATGCTAGCAATGATCCAGGGACTAGCATTGCAATCACAGGGATCTTTTCCTTTACAAAGGAGGGATCTTACAATAATACTACACAAGTAGTGAATGTATAGCGACTCAAACACTATATTGCTGGAGATTCTTACAATTAAGATGTTGATGCCTTTCGAGTTATAACTCCAGAGAAATTCATTGAGGACCAAATTCAGAGACCTGCAGAGTCCGTTTCCAACTAAGTAACAGTTCTGGTAAGAAAAGTGTACAAGATGGGCACATAGTCTTTTGTGAGGATGCTTCTAATATTGTTTCACATCCCAATAGAACTAAAAAGGCTAGTGTTCCTGTGCTTTCTGTTAGAATTGGTGATCATTGCTATTATGGTTTATGTGATATTGGTGTAAGTTCTAGTGCTATTCCTTATGAGCTTTATAGAGAAATTATGCATGAGATCAGTCCTTGTGAGTTGGAAGAGATTGATGTGGTTATTCACCTTGCTAATAGAGAGACCATCTCTCCAATTGGTATTGTATGAGACGTGGAAGTTCTTTGTGACCTTTCTTGAGTACTTGTGGAGCTATTATTGATTGCAAGAGGGAGAAAATCTTGACTAAGTTTAATGGGGAATCTTATGAGTTTAATTTTTCGAAATTTACTAAAGAACCTTGCGAAGAGGAAACCCATAATGAGGATTTTAGGGTTGAACAACTTTCTTCTATTTCTCTTGCTCCTAACAATGCTTTGCACCAATTTATGGAAGATCATGAAAGTGAAATCTTCATGGAAGAAAGGAATGAGATTGACAGGATTCTCCATGAACAACCTAAGATGCTTAAGCATGATTTGCCTGTGGAAGACTTGGGTACCACAATGCCACCAAAAAGGATCCGGTCTTGATCTAAAACCTCTCCTCGATGATCTTAAATATGCTTATATTGATGATAAAAGATATATCCTGTTATTATTAGCTCTAAACTTTCAGGAAAGGAAGAAGAAAGGTTGTTGGAGGTTTTTAAGAAACCGAGGAGCTATGGGCTACACTCTGGATGATTTAAAAGGATTTCACCTACTATATGTCAACACTCTATCAACATAGAACCAGATCTGAAGCCGTGGTGGAACACCAACAACGTTTAAATCCTAAGATGAAGGAAGTGGTAAGGAATGAGTTATTGAAACTCCTTGATGCTGGTATTATTTACCCTATTGCTGATAGTGAATGGGTTAGTCATGTTCATTGTGTTCCTAAAAAGGGAGGTATTACCGTTGTCCCTAATGATAATGATGAGCTTATTCCTCAAAGAATATTGGTAGGCTATAGGATGTGCATCAATTTTAGGAAAGTCAATAAAGTTACTAAGAAAGATCACTACCCGCTTCCTTTTATTGATCAAATGTTGGAAAGGTTGTCTAAAAGACCCATTTTTGTTTTCTTGATGGTTATTCTGGTTCCTCTCAAATTGCTGTTAAACAACAAGATCAAGAAAAGACTACTTTTACTTGCCCTTATGGAACTTATGCTTATAGACGTATGCCTTTTGGTTTATGTAATGCTCCTGCTACTTTCCAAAGATGCATGTCTGCTATCTTTCATGGTTTTTGTGAGGAAATTGTAGAAGTGTTCATGGATGACTTTTCTGTCTATGGAACTTCTTTTGATAATTGTCTGCACAACCTTGATAAAGTTTTTCAGAGATGTGAAGAAACTAATCTTGTTCTTAATTGGGAGAAATGCCACTTCATGGTTAATAAAGGGATTGTTCTTGGGCATAAAGTTTCTGAAAGAGGCATAGAGGTTGATAGAGCTAAAGTTGAGGCAATTGAGAAGATGCCATGTCCAAGAGACATCAAAGGTATTCGTAGTATCCTTGGTCATGCTGGTTTCTATAGGAGGTTTATTAAAGACTTCTCTAGGATATCAAAACCTCTCACTAATCTTCTTCAAAATATGTACCTTTTGTTTTTGATGATGATTGTAGGAAGCTTTTGGAAAGGTTTCTATATGTACCTTTAAGTTCTTTAGATGAATGGAGGAGTGAATCCTATGAGAATGCTAGGCTCTTTAAGGAAAAAGTTAAAAGATGGCATGACAAGAGAATACTTAAGAGAGAATTTCATGTTGGTGAGAAAGTTCTATTGTATAGGTCTCGTCTCAGATTTTTTGCAGGTAAGTTACTATCAAAATGGGAAGGACCTTTCATCATTGAATAACTATACCGTTCAGGAGCAATAAAAATTTCTTCTCTAAAAGATAATACTACACAAGTAGTGAATGTACAGCGACTCAAACACTATATTGCTGGAGATTCTTACAATGAAGATGTTGATGCCTTTCGAGTTATAACTCCAGAGAAATTCATTGAGGACCAAATTCAGAGACTGCAGAGTCCGTTTCCAACTAAGTAATGCCTGTAAGAAAAGTGTACAAGATGGGCACATAGTCTTTTGTGAGGATGCTTCTAATATTGTTTCACATGCCAATAGAACTAAAAAGGCTAGTGTTCCTGTGCTTTCTGTTAGAATTGGTGATCATTGCTATTATGGTTTATGTGATATTGGTGTAAGTTCCAGTGCTATTCCTTATGAGCTTTATAGAGAAATTATGCATGAGATCAGTCCTTGTGAGTTGGAAGAGATTGATGTGGTTATTCACCTTGCTAATAGAGAGACCATCTCTCCAATTGGTATTGTATGAGACGTGGAAGTTCTTTGTGACCTTTCTTGAGTACTTGTGGAGCTATTATTGATTGCAAGAGGGAGAAAATCTTGACTAAGTTTAATGGGGAATCTTATGAGTTTAATTTTTCGAAATTTACTAAAGAACCTTGCGAAGAGGAAACCCATAATGAGGATTTTAGGGTTGAACAACTTGCTTCTATTTCTCTTGCTCCTAACAATGCTTTGCACCAATTTATGGAAGATCATGAAAGTGAAATCTTCATGGAAGAAAGGAATGAGATTGACAGGATTCTCCATGAACAACCTAAGATGCTTAAGCATGATTTGCCTGTGGAAGACTTGGGTACCACAATGCCACCAAAAAAGGATCCGGTCTTCGATCTAAAACCTCTCCCTGATGATCTTAAATATGCTTATATTGATGATAAAAAGATATATCCTGTTATTATTAGCTCTAAACTTTCAGGAAAGGAAGAAGAAAGGTTGTTGGAGGTTTTTAAGAAACACTGAGGAGCTATGGGCTACACTCTGGATGATTTAAAAGGGATTTCACCTACTATATGTCAACACTCTATCAACATAGAACCAGATGCGAAGCCAGTAGTGGAACACCAACAACGTTTAAATCCTAAGATGAAGGAAGTGGTAAGGAATGAGTTATTGAAACTCCTTGATGCTGGTATTATTTACCCTATTGCTGATAGTGAATGGGTTAGTCATGTTCATTGTGTTCCTAAAAAGGGAGGTATTACCGTTGTCCCTAATGATAATGATGAGCTTATTCCTCAAAGAATATTGGTAGGCTATAGGATGTGCATCAATTTTAGGAAATTCAATAAAGTTACTAAGAAAGATCACTACCCGCTTCCTTTTATTGATCAAATGTTGGAAAGGTTGTCTAAAAAGACCCATTTTTGTTTTCTTGATGGTTATTCTGGTTCCTCTCAAATTGCTGTTAAACAACAAGATCAAGAAAAGACTACTTTTACTTGCCCTTATGGAACTTATGCTTATAGACGTATGCCTTTTGGTTTATGTAATGCTCCTGCTACTTTCCAAAGATGCATGTGCTATCTTTCATGGTTTTGTGAGGAAATTGTAGAAGTGTTCATGGATGACTTTTCTGTCTATGGAACTTCTTTTGATAATTGTCTGCACAACCTTGATAAAGTTTTTCAGAGATGTGAAGAAACTAATCTTGTTCTTAATTGGGAGAAATGCCACTTCATGGTTAATAAAGGGATTGTTCTTGGGCATAAAGTTTCTGAAAGAGGCATAGAGGTTGATAGAGCTAAAGTTGAGGCAATTGAGAAGATGCCATGTCCAAGAGACATCAAAGGTATTCGTAGTATCCTTGGTCATGCTGGTTTCTATAGGAGGTTTATTAAAGACTTCTCTAGGATATCAAAACCTCTCACTAATATTCTTCAAAATATGTACCTTTTGTTTTGATGATGATTGTAGGGAAGCTTTTGGAAAGGTTTCTATATGTACCTTTAAGTTCTTTAGATGAATGGAGGAGTGAATCCTATGAGAATGCTAGGCTCTTTAAGGAAAAAGTTAAAAGATGGCATGACAAGAGAATACTTAAGAGAGAATTTCATGTTGGTGAGAAAGTTCTATTGTATAGGTCTCGTCTCAGATTTTTTGCAGGTAAGTTACTATCAAAATGGGAAGGACCTTTCATCATTGAATAACTATACCGCCCAGGAGCAATAAAAATTTCTTCTCTAAAAGATAATACTACACAAGTAGTGAATGTACAGACTCAAACACTATATTGCTGGAGATTCTTACAATGAAGATGTTGATGCCTTCGAGTTATAACTCAGAGAAATTCATTGAGGACCAAATTCAGAGACCTGCAGAGTCCGTTTCCAACTAAGTATGATTACGGTAAGAAAAGTGTACAAGATGGGCACATAGTCTTTTGTGAGGATGCTTCTAATATTGTTTCACATGCCAATAGAACTAAAAGGCTAGTGTTCTGTGCTTTCTGTTAGAATTGGTGATCATTGCTATTATGGTTTATGTGATATTGGTGTAAGTTCGGTGCTATTCCTTATGAGCTTTATAGAGAAATTATGCATGAGATCAGTCCTTGTGAGTTGGAAGAGATTGATGTGGTTATTCACCTTGCTAATAGAGAGACCATCTCTCCAATTGGTATTGTATGAGACGTGGAAGTTCTTTGTGACCTTTCTTGAGTACTTGTGGAGCTATTATTGATTGCAGAGGGAGAAAATCTTGACTAAGTTTAATGGGGAATCTTATGAGTTTAATTTTTCGAAATTTACTAAAGAACCTTGCGAAGAGGAAACCCATAATGAGGATTTTAGGGTTGAACAACTTGCTTCTATTTCTCTTGCTCCTAACAATGCTTTGCACCAATTTATGGAAGATCATGAAAGTGAAATCTTCATGGAAGAAAGGAATGAGATTGACAGGATTCTCCATGAACAACCTAAGATGCTTAAGCATGATTTGCCTGTGGAAGACTTGGGTACCACAATGCCACCAAAAAGGATCCGTCTTCGATCTAAAACCTCTCCCGATGATCTTAAATATGCTTATATTGATGATAAAAGATATATCCTGTTATTATTAGCTCTAAACTTTCGGAAAGGAAGAAGAAAGGTTGTTGGAGGTTTTAAGAAACACTGAGGAGCTATGGGCTACACTGGATGATTTAAAATGGATTTCACCTACTATATGTCAACACTCTATCAACATAGAACCAGATGAAGCCGTGGTGGAACACCAACAACGTTTAAATCCTAAGATGAAGGAAGTGGTAAGGAATGAGTTATTGAAACTCCTTGATGCTGGTATTATTTACCTTATTGCTGATAGTGAATGGGTTAGTCATGTTCATTGTGTTCCTAAAAAGGGAGGTATTACCGTTGTCCCTAGTGATAATGATGAGCTTATTCCTCAAAGAATATTGGTAGGCTATAGGATGTGCATCAATTTTAGGAAAGTCAATAAAGTTACTAAGAAAGATCACTACCCGCTTCCTTTTATTGATCAAATGTTGGAAAGGTTGTCTAAAAAGACCCATTTTTGTTTTCTTGATGTTTATTCTGGTTCCTCTCAAATTGCTGTTAAACAACAAGATCAAGAAAAGACTACTTTTACTTGCCCTTATTGAACTTATGCTTATAGACGTATGCCTTTTGGTTTATGTAATGCTCCTGCTACTTTCCAAAGATGCATGTCTGCTATCTTTCATGGTTTTTGTGAGGAAATTGTAGAAGTGTTCATGGATGACTTTTCTGTCTATGGAACTTCTTTTGATAATTGTCTGCACAACCTTGATAAAGTTTTTCAGAGATGTGAAGAAACTAATCTTGTTCTTAATTGGGAGAAATGCCACTTCATGGTTAATAAAGGGATTGTTCTTGGGCATAAAGTTTCTGAAAGAGGCATAGAGGTTGATAGAGCTAAAGTTGAGGCAATTGAGAAGATGCCATGTCCAAGAGACATCAAAGGTATTCGTAGTATCCTTGGTCATGCTGGTTTCTATAGGAGGTTTATTAAAGACTTCTCTAGGATATCAAAACCTCTCACTAATCTTCTTCAAAAATATGTACCTTTTGTTTTTGATGATGATTGTAGGGAAGCTTTTGGAAAGGTTTCTATATGTACCTTTAAGTTCTTTAGATGAATGGAGGAGTGAATCCTATGAGAATGCTAGGCTCTTTAAGGAAAAAGTTAAAAGATGGCATGACAAGAGAATACTTAAGAGAATTTCATGTTGGTGAGAAAGTTCTATTGTATAGGTCTCGTCTCAGATTTTTTGCAGGTAAGTTACTATCAAAATGGGAAGGACCTTTCATCATTGAATAACTATACCGTTCAGGAGCAATAAAAATTTCTTCTCTAAAAGATAATACTACACAAGTAGTGAATGTACAGCGACTCAAACACTATATTGCTGGAGATTCTTACAATGAAGATGTTGATGCCTTTCGAGTTATAACTCCAGAGAAATTCATTGAGGACCAAATTCAGAGACCTGCAGAGTCCGTTTCCAACTAAGTAACAGTTCTGGTAAGAAAAGTGTACAAGATGGGCACATAGTCTTTTGTGAGGATGCTTCTAATATTGTTTCACATCCCAATAGAACTAAAAAGGCTAGTGTTCCTGTGCTTCGTTAGAATTGGTGATCATTGCTATTATGGTTTATGTGATATTGGTGTAAGTTCCAGTGCTATTCCTTATGAGCTTTATAGAGAAATTATGCATGAGATCAGTCCTTGTGAGTTGGAAGAGATTGATGTGGTTATTCACCTTGCTAATAGAGAGACCATCTCTCCAATTGGTATTGTATGAGACGTGGAAGTTCTTTGTGACCTTTCTTGAGTACTTGTGGAGCTATTATTGATTGCAAGAGGGAGAAAATCTTGACTAAGTTTAATGGGGAATCTTATGAGTTTAATTTTTCGAAATTTACTAAAGAACCTTGTGAAGAGGAAACCCATAATGAGGATTTTAGGGTTGAACAACTTGCTTCTATTTCTCTTGCTCCTAACAATGCTTTGCACCAATTTATGGAAGATCATGAAAGTGAAATCTTCATGGAAGAAAGGAATGAGATTGACAGGATTCTCCATGAACAACCTAAGATGCTTAAGCATGATTTGCCTGTGGAAGACTTGGGTACCACAATGCCACCAAAAAAGGATCCGGTCTTCGATCTAAAACCTCTCCCTGATGATATTAAATATGCTTATATTGATGATAAAAAGATATATCCTGTTATTATTAGCTCTAAACTTTCAGGAAAGGAAGAAGAAATGTTGTTGGAGGTTTTGAAGAAACACTGAGGAGCTATGGGCTACACTGGATGATTTAAAAGGATTTCACCTACTATATGTCAACACTCTATCAACATAGAACCAGATGCGAAGCCAGTAGTGGAACACCAACAACGTTTAAATCCTAAGATGAAGGAAGTGGTAAGGAATGAGTTATTGAAACTCCTTGATGCTGGTATTATTTACCCTATTGCGATAGTGAATGGGTTAGTCATGTTCATTGTGTTCCTAAAAGGGAGGTATTACCGTTGTCCCTAATGATAATGATGAGCTTATTCCTCAAAGAATATTGGTAGGCTATAGGATGTGCATCAATTTTAGGAAATTCAATAAAGTTACTAAGAAAGATCACTACCCGCTTCCTTTTATTGATCAAATGTTGGAAAGGTTGTCTAAAAGACCCATTTTGTTTTCTTGATGGTTATTCTGGTTCCTCTCAAATTGTTGTTAAACAACAAGATCAAGAAAAGACTACTTTTACTTGCCCTTATGGAACTTATGCTTATAGACGATGCCTTTTGGTTTATGTAATGCTCCTGCTACTTTCAAAGATGCATGTCTGCTATCTTTCATGGTTTTTGTGAGGAAATTGTAGAAGTGTTCATGGATGACTTTTCATCTATGGAACTTCTTTTGATAATTGTCTACAACCTTGATAAAGTTTTTCAGAGATGTGAAGAAACTAATCTTGTTCTTAATTGGGAGAAATGCCACTTCATGGTTAATAAAGGGATTGTTCTTGGGCATAAAGTTTCTGAAAGAGGCATAGAGGTTGATAGAGCTAAAGTTGAGGCAATTGAGAAGATGCCATGTCCAAGAGACATCAAAGGTATTCGTAGTATCCTTGGTCATGCTGGTTTCTATAGGAGGTTTATTAAAGACTTCTCTAGGATATCAAAACCTCTCACTAATCTTCTTCAAAAATATGTACCTTTTGTTTTTGATGATGATTGTAGGGAAGCTTTGGAAAGGTTTCTATATGTACCTTTAAGTTCTTTAGATGAATGGAGGAGTGAATCCTATGAGAATGCTAGGCTCTTTAAGGAAAAAGTTAAAAGATGGCATGACAAGAGAATACTTAAGAGAGAATTTCATGTTGGTGAGAAAGTTCTATTGTATAGGTCTCGTCTCAGATTTTTTGCAGGTAAGTTACTATCAAAATGGGAAGGACCTTTCATCATTGAATAACTATACCGCTCAGAGCAATAAAATTTCTTCTCTAAAGATAATACTACACAAGTAGTGAATGTACATGACTCAAACACTATATTGCTGGAGATTCTTACAATGAAGATGTTGATGCCTTTCGAGTTATAACTCCAGAGAAATTCATTGAGGACCAAATTCAGAGACCTGCAGAGTCCGTTTCCAACTAAGTAACAGTTCTGGTAAGAAAAGTGTACAAGATGGGCACATAGTCTTTTGTGAGGATGCTTCTAATATTGTTTCACATCCCAATAGAACTAAAAAGGCTAGTGTTCCTGTGCTTTCTGTTAGAATTGGTGATCATTGCTATTATGGTTTATGTGATATTGGTGTAAGTTCCAGTGCTATTCCTTATGAGCTTTATAGAGAAATTATGCATGAGATCAGTCCTTGTGAGTTGGAAGAGATTGATGTGGTTATTCACCTTGCTAATAGAGAGACCATCTCTCCAATTGGTATTGTATGAGACGTGGAAGTTCTTTGTGACCTTTCTTGAGTACTTGTGGAGCTATTATTGATTGCAAGAGGGAGAAAATCTTGACTAAGTTTAATGGGGAATCTTATGAGTTTAATTTTTCGAAATTTACTAAAGAACCTTGCGAAGAGGAAACCCATAATGAGGATTTTAGGGTTGAACAACTTGCTTCTATTTCTCTTGCTCCTAACAATGCTTTGCACCAATTTATGGAAGATCATGAAAGTGAAATCTTCATGGAAGAAAGGAATGAGATTGACAGGATTCTCCATGAACAACCTAAGATGCTTAAGCATGATTTGCCTGTGGAAGACTTGGGTACCACAATGCCACCAAAAAAGGATCCGGTCTTCGATCTAAAACCTCTCCCTGATGATATTAAATATGCTTATATTGATGATAAAAAGATATATCCTGTTATTATTAGCTCTAAACTTTCAGGAAAGGAAGAAGAAAGGTTGTTGGAGGTTTTGAAGAAACACTGAGGAGCTATGGGCTACACTCTGGATGATTTAAAAGGGATTTCACCTACTATATGTCAACACTCTATCAACATAGAACCAGATGCGAAGCCAGTAGTGGAACACCAACAACGTTTAAATCCTAAGATGAAGGAAGTGGTAAGGAATGAGTTATTGAAACTCCTTGATGCTGGTATTATTTACCCTATTGCTGATAGTGAATGGGTTAGTCATGTTCATTGTGTTCCTAAAAAGGGAGGTATTACCGTTGTCCCTAATGATAATGATGAGCTTATTCCTCAAAGAATATTGGTAGGCTATAGGATGTGCATCAATTTTAGGAAAGTCAATAAAGTTACTAAGAAAGATCACTACCCTCTTCCTTTTATTGATCAAATGTTGGAAAGGTTGTCTAAAAAGACCCATTTTTGTTTTCTTGATGGTTATTCTGGTTCCTCTCAAATTGCTGTTAAACAACAAGATCAAGAAAAGACTACTTTTACTTGCCCTTATGGAACTTATGCTTATAGACGTATGCCTTTTGGTTTATGTAATGCTCCTGCTACTTTCCAAAGATGCATGTCTGCTATCTTTCATGGTTTTTGTGAGGAAATTGTAGAAGTGTTCATGGATGACTTTTCTGTCTATGGAACTTCTTTTGATAATTGTCTGCACAACCTTGATAAAGTTTTTCAGAGATGTGAAGAAACTAATCTTGTTCTTAATTGGGAGAAATGCCACTTCATGGTTAATAAAGGGATTGTTCTTGGGCATAAAGTTTCTGAAAGAGGCATAGAGGTTGATAGAGCTAAAGTTGAGGCAATTGAGAAGATGCCATGTCCAAGAGACATCAAAGGTATTCGTAGTATCCTTGGTCATGCTGGTTTCTATAGGAGGTTTATTAAAGACTTCTCTAGGATATCAAAACCTCTCACTAATATTCTTCAAAAATATGTACCTTTTGTTTTTGATGATGATTGTAGGGAAGCTTTTGGAAAGGTTTCTATATGTACCTTTAAGTTCTTTAGATGAATGGAGGAGTGAATCCTATGAGAATGCTAGGCTCTTTAAGGAAAAAGTTAAAAGATGGCATGACAAGAGAATACTTAAGAGAGAATTTCATGTTGGTGAGAAAGTTCTATTGTATAGGTCTCGTCTCAGATTTTTTGCAGGTAAGTTACTATCAAAATGGGAAGGACCTTTCATCATTGAATAACTATACCGCTCAGAGCAATAAAATTTCTTCTCTAAAAGATAATACTACACAAGTAGTGAATGTACAGCGACTCAAACACTATATTGCTGGAGATTCTTACAATGAAGATGTTGATGCCTTTCGAGTTATAACTCCAGAGAAATTCATTGAGGACCAAATTCAGAGACCTGCAGAGTCCGTTTCCAACTAAGTAACAGTTCTGGTAAGAAAAGTGTACAAGATGGGCACATAGTCTTTTGTGAGGATGCTTCTAATATTGTTTCACATCCCAATAGAACTAAAAAGGCTAGTGTTCCTGCTTTCTTAGAATTGGTGATCATTGCTATTATGGTTTATGTGATATTGGTGTAAGTTCCAGTGCTATTCCTTATGAGCTTTATAGAGAAATTATGCATGAGATCAGTCCTTGTGAGTTGGAAGAGATTGATGTGGTTATTCACCTTGCTAATAGAGAGACCATCTCTCCAATTGGTATTGTATGAGACGTGGAAGTTCTTTGTGACCTTTCTTGAGTACTTGTGGAGCTATTATTGATTGCAATAGGGAGAAAATCTTGACTAAGTTTAATGGGGAATCTTATGAGTTTCATTTTTCGAAATTTACTAAAGAACCTTGCGAAGAGGAAACCCATAATGAGGATTTTAGGGTTGAACAACTTGCTTCTATTTCTCTTGCTCCTAACAATGCTTTGCACCAATTTATGGAAGATCATGAAAGTGAAATCTTCATGGAAGAAAGGAATGAGATTGACAGGATTCTCCATGAACAACCTAAGATGCTTAAGCATGATTTTGTGGAAGACTTGGGTACCACAATGCCACCAAAAAAGGATCCGGTCTTCGATCTAAAACCTCTCCCTGATGATATTAAATATGCTTATATTGATGATAAAAAGATATATCCTGTTATTATTAGCTCTAAACTTTCAGGAAAGGAAGAAGAAAGGTTGTTGGAGGTTTTGAAGAAACACTGAGGAGCTATGGGCTACACTCTGGATGATTTAAAAGGGATTTCACCTACTATATGTCAACACTCTATCAACATAGAACCAGATGCGAAGCCAGTAGTGGAACACCAACAACGTTTAAATCCTAAGATGAAGGAAGTGGTAAGGAATGAGTTATTGAAACTCCTTGATGCTGGTATTATTTACCCTATTGCTGATAGTGAATGGGTTAGTCATGTTCATTGTGTTCCTAAAAAGGGAGGTATTACCGTTGTCCCTAATGATAATGATGAGCTTATTCCTCAAAGAATATTGGTAGGCTATAGGATGTGCATCAATTTTAGGAAAGTCAATAAAGTTACTAAGAAAGATCACTACCCGCTTCCTTTTATTGATCAAATGTTGGAAAGGTTGTCTAAAAAGACCCATTTTTGTTTTCTTGATGGTTATTCTGGTTTCTCTCAAATTGCTGTTAAACAACAAGATCAAGAAAAGACTACTTTTACTTGCCCTTATGGAACTTATGCTTATAGACGTATGCCTTTTGGTTTATGTAATGCTCCTGCTACTTTCCAAAGATGCATGTCTGCTATCTTTCATGGTTTTTGTGAGGAAATTGTAGAAGTGTTCATGGATGACTTTTCTGTCTATGGAACTTCTTTTGATAATTGTCTGCACAACCTTGATAAAGTTTTTCAGAGATGTGAAGAAACTAATCTTGTTCTTAATTGGGAGAAATGCCACTTCATGGTTAATAAAGGGATTGTTCTTGGGCATAAAGTTTGAAAGAGGCATAGAGGTTGATAGAGCTAAAGTTGAGGCAATTGAGAAGATGCCATGTCCAAGAGACATCAAAGGTATTCGTAGTATCCTTGGTCATGCTGGTTTCTATAGGAGGTTTATTAAAGACTTCTCTAGGATATCAAAACCTCTCACTAATATTCTTCAAAAATATGTACCTTTTGTTTTTGATGATGATTGTAGGGAAGCTTTTGGAAAGGTTTCTATATGTACCTTTAAGTTCTTTAGATGAATGGAGGAGTGAATCCTATGAGAATGCTAGGCTCTTTAAGGAAAAAGTTAAAAGATGGCATGGCAAGAGAATACTTAAGAGAGAATTTCATGTTGGTGAGAAAGTTCTATTGTATAGGTCTCGTCTCAGATTTTTTGCAGGTAAGTTACTATCAAAATGGGAAGGACCTTTCATCATTGAATAACTATACTGCTCAGAGCAATAAAATTTCTTCTCTAAAGATAATACTACACAAGTAGTGAATGTACAGACTCAAACACTATATTGCTGGAGATTCTTACAATGAAGATGTTGATGCCTTCGAGTTATAACTCCAGAGAAATTCATTGAGGACCAAATTCAGAGACTGCAGAGTCCGTTTCCAACTAAGTAACAGCCTGTAAGAAAAGTGTACAAGATGGGCACATAGTCTTTTGTGAGGATGCTTCTAATATTGTTTCACATCCCAATAGAACTAAAAAGGCTAGTGTTCCTGTGCTTTCTGTTAGAATTGGTGATCATTGCTATTATGGTTTATGTGATATTGGTGTAAGTTCCAGTGCTATTCCTTATGAGCTTTATAGAGAAATTATGCATGAGATCAGTCCTTGTGAGTTGGAAGAGATTGATGTGGTTATTCACCTTGCTAATAGAGAGACCATCTCTCCAATTGGTATTGTATGAGACGTGGAAGTTCTTTGTGACCTTTCTTGAGTACTTGTGGAGCTATTATTGATTGCAAGAGGGAGAAAATCTTGACTAAGTTTAATGGGGAATCTTATGAGTTTAATTTTTCGAAATTTACTAAAGAACCTTGCGAAGAGGAAACCCATAATGAGGATTTTAGGGTTGAACAACTTGCTTCTATTTCTCTTGCTCCTAACAATGCTTTGCACCAATTTATGGAAGATCATGAAAGTGAAATCTTCATGGAAGAAAGGAATGAGATTGACAGGATTCTCCATGAACAACCTAAGATGCTTAAGCATGATTTGCCTGTGGAAGACTTGGGTACCACAATGCCACCAAAAAAGGATCCGGTCTTCGATCTAAAACCTCTCCCTGATGATATTAAATATGCTTATATTGATGATAAAAAGATATATCCTGTTATTATTAGCTCTAAACTTTCAGGAAAGGAAGAAGAAAGGTTGTTGGAGGTTTTGAAGAAACACTGAGGAGCTATGGGCTACACTCTGGATGATTTAAAAGGGATTTCACCTACTATATGTCAACACTCTATCAACATAGAACCAGATGCGAAGCCAGTAGTGGAACACCAACAACGTTTAAATCCTAAGATGAAGGAAGTGGTAAGGAATGAGTTATTGAAACTCCTTGATGCTGGTATTATTTACCCTATTGCTGATAGTGAATGGGTTAGTCATGTTCATTGTGTTCCTAAAAAGGGAGGTATTACCGTTGTCCCTAATGATAATGATGAGCTTATTCCTCAAAGAATATTGGTAGGCTATAGGATGTGCATCAATTTTAGGAAAGTCAATAAAGTTACTAAGAAAGATCACTACCCTCTTCCTTTTATTGATCAAATGTTGGAAAGGTTGTCTAAAAAGACCCATTTTTGTTTTCTAGATGTTTATTCGTTCCTCTCAAATTGCTGTTAAACAACAAGATCAAGAAAAGACTACTTTTACTTGCCCTTATGGAACTTATGCTTATAGACGTATGCCTTTTGGTTTATGTAATGCTCCTGCTACTTTCCAAAGATGCATGTCTGCTATCTTTCATGGTTTTTGTGAGGAAATTGTAGAAGTGTTCATGGATGACTTTTCTGTCTATGGAACTTCTTTTGATAATTGTCTGCACAACCTTGATAAAGTTTTTCAGAGATGTGAAGAAACTAATCTTGTTCTTAATTGGGAGAAATGCCACTTCATGGTTAATAAAGGGATTGTTCTTGGGCATAAAGTTTCTGAAAGAGGCATAGAGGTTGATAGAGCTAAAGTTGAGGCAATTGAGAAGATGCCATGTCCAAGAGACATCAAAGGTATTCGTAGTATCCTTGGTCATGCTGGTTTCTATAGGAGGTTTATTAAAGACTTCTCTAGGATATCAAAACCTCTCACTAATATTCTTCAAAAATATGTACCTTTTGTTTTTGATGATGATTGTAGGGAAGCTTTTGGAAAGGTTTCTATATGTACCTTTAAGTTCTTTAGATGAATGGAGGAGTGAATCCTATGAGAATGCTAGGCTCTTTAAGGAAAAAGTTAAAAGATGGCATGACAAGAGAATACTTAAGAGAGAATTTCATGTTGGTGAGAAAGTTCTATTGTATAGGTCTCGTCTCAGATTTTTTGCAGGTAAGTTACTATCAAAATGGGAAGGACCTTTCATCATTGAATAACTATACCGTTCAGGAGCAATAAAAATTTCTTCTCTAAAAGATAATACTACACAAGTAGTGAATGTACAGCGACTCAAACACTATATTGCTGGAGATTCTTACAATGAAGATGTTGATGCCTTTCGAGTTATAACTCCAGAGAAATTCATTGAGGACCAAATTCAGAGACCTGCAGAGTCCGTTTCCAACTAAGTAACAGTTCTGGTAAGAAAAGTGTACAAGATGGGCACATAGTCTTTTGTGAGGATGCTTCTAATATTGTTTCACATCCCAATAGAACTAAAAAGGCTAGTGTTCCTGTGCTTTCTGTTAGAATTGGTGATCATTGCTATTATGGTTTATGTGATATTGGTGTAAGTTCCAGTGCTATTCCTTATGAGCTTTATAGAGAAATTATGCATGAGATCAGTCCTTGTGAGTTGGAAGAGATTGATGTGGTTATTCACCTTGCTAATAGAGAGACCATCTCTCCAATTGGTATTGTATGAGACGTGGAAGTTCTTTGTGACCTTTCTTGAGTACTTGTGGAGCTATTATTGATTGCAAGAGGGAGAAAATCTTGACTAAGTTTAATGGGGAATCTTATGAGTTTAATTTTTCGAAATTTACTAAAGAACCTTGCGAAGAGGAAACCCATAATGAGGATTTTAGGGTTGAACAACTTGCTTCTATTTCTCTTGCTCCTAACAATGCTTTGCACCAATTTATGGAAGATCATGAAAGTGAAATCTTCATGGAAGAAAGGAATGAGATTGACGATTCTCCATGAACAACCTAAGATGCTTAAGCATGATTTGCTGTGGAAGACTTGGGTACCACAATGCCACCAAAAAGGATCCGTCTTGATCTAAAACCTCTCCCGATGATATTAAATATGCTTATATTGATGATAAAAAGATATATCCTGTTATTATTAGCTCTAAACTTTCGGAAAGGAAGAAGAAAGGTTGTTGGAGGTTTTGAAGAAACACCGAGGAGCTATGGGCTACACTGGATGATTTAAAAGGGATTTCACCTACTATATGTCAACACTCTATCAACATAGAACCAGATGCGAAGCCGAGTGGAACACCAACAACGTTTAAATCCTAAGATGAAGGAAGTGGTAAGGAATGAGTTATTGAAACTCCTTGATGCTGGTATTATTTACCCTATTGCTGATAGTGAATGGGTTAGTCATGTCCATTGTGTTCCTAAAAAGGGAGGTATTACCGTTGTCCCTAATGATAATGATGAGCTTATTCCTCAAAGAATATTGGTAGGCTATAGGATGTGCATCAATTTTAGGAAAGTCAATAAAGTTACTAAGAAAGATCACTACCCTCTTCCTTTTATTGATCAAATGTTGGAAAGGTTGTCTAAAAAGACCCATTTTTGTTTTCTTGATGGTTATTCTGGTTCCTCTCAAATTGCTGTTAAACAACAAGATCAAGAAAAGACTACTTTTACTTGCCCTTATGGAACTTATGCTTATAGACGTATGCCTTTTGGTTTATGTAATGCTCCTGCTACTTTCCAAAGATGCATGTCTGCTATCTTTCATGGTTTTGTGAGGAAATTGTAGAAGTGTTCATGGATGACTTTTCTGTCTATGGAACTTCTTTTGATAATTGTCTGCACAACCTTGATAAAGTTTTTCAGAGATGTGAAGAAACTAATCTTGTTCTTAATTGGGAGAAATGCCACTTCATGGTTAATAAAGGGATTGTTCTTGGGCATAAAGTTTCTGAAAGAGGCATAGAGGTTGATAGAGCTAAAGTTGAGGCAATTGAGAAGATGCCATGTCCAAGAGACATCAAAGGTATTCGTAGTATCCTTGGTCATGCTGGTTTCTATAGGAGGTTTATTAAAGACTTCTCTAGGATATCAAAACCTCTCACTAATATTCTTCAAAAATATGTACCTTTTGTTTTTGATGATGATTGTAGGGAAGCTTTTGGAAAGGTTTCTATATGTACCTTTAAGTTCTTTAGATGAATGGAGGAGTGAATCCTATGAGAATGCTAGGCTCTTTAAGGAAAAAGTTAAAAGATGGCATGACAAGAGAATACTTAAGAGAGAATTTCATGTTGGTGAGAAAGTTCTATTGTATAGGTCTCGTCTCAGATTTTTTGCAGGTAAGTTACTATCAAAATGGGAAGGACCTTTCATCATTGAATAACTATACCGTTCAGGAGCAATAAAAATTTCTTCTCTAAAAGATAATACTACACAAGTAGTGAATGTACAGCGACTCAAACACTATATTGCTGGAGATTCTTACAATGAAGATGTTGATGCCTTTCGAGTTATAACTCCAGAGAAATTCATTGAGGACCAAATTCAGAGACCTGCAGAGTCCGTTTCCAACTAAGTAACAGTTCTGGTAAGAAAAGTGTACAAGATGGGCACATAGTCTTTTGTGAGGATGCTTCTAATATTGTTTCACATGCCAATAGAACTAAAAAGGCTAGTGTTCCTGTGCTTTCTGTTAGAATTGGTGATCATTGCTATTATGGTTTATGTGATATTGGTGTAAGTTCCAGTGCTATTCCTTATGAGCTTTATAGAGAAATTATGCATGAGATCAGTCCTTGTGAGTTGGAAGAGATTGATGTGGTTATTCACCTTGCTAATAGAGAGACCATCTCTCCAATTGGTATTGTATGAGACGTGGAAGTTCTTTGTGACCTTTCTTGAGTACTTGTGGAGCTATTATTGATTGCAAGAGGGAGAAAATCTTGACTAAGTTTAATGGGGAATCTTATGAGTTTAAGTTTTCGAAATTTACTAAAGAACCTTGCGAAGAGGAAACCCATAATGAGGATTTTAGGGTTGAACAACTTGCTTCTATTTCTCTTGCTCCTAACAATGCTTTGCACCAATTTATGGAAGATCATGAAAGTGAAATCTTCATGGAAGAAAGGAATGAGATTGACAGGATTCTCCATGAACAACCTAAGATGCTTAAGCATGATTTGCCTGTGGAAGACTTGGGTACCACAATGCCACCAAAAAAGGATCCGGTCTTCGATCTAAAACCTCTCCCTGATGATATTAAATATGCTTATATTGATGATAAAAAGATATATCCTGTTATTATTAGCTCTAAACTTTCAGGAAAGGAAGAAGAAAGGTTGTTGGCGGTTTTGAAGAAACACTGAGGAGCTATGGGCTACACTCTGGATGATTTAAAAGGGATTTCACCTACTATATGTCAACACTCTATCAACATAGAACCAGATGAAAGCCGAGTGGAACACCAACAACGTTTAAATCCTAAGATGAAGGAAGTGGTAAGGAATGAGTTATTGAAACTCCTTGATGCTGGTATTATTTACCTTATTGCTGATAGTGAATGGGTTAGTCATGTTCATTGTGTTCCTAAAAAGGGAGGTATTACCGTTGTCCCTAATGATAATGATGAGCTTATTCCTCAAAGAATATTGGTAGGCTATAGGATGTGCATCAATTTTAGGAAAGTCAATAAAGTTACTAAGAAAGATCACTACCCGCTTCCTTTTATTGATCAAATGTTGGAAAGGTTGTCTAAAAAGACCCATTTTTGTTTTCTTGATGGTTATTCTGGTTCCTCTCAAATTGCTGTTAAACAACAAGATCAAGAAAAGACTACTTTTACTTGCCCTTATGGAACTTATGCTTATAGACGTATGCCTTTTGGTTTATGTAATGCTCCTGCTACTTTCCAAAGATGCATGTCTGCTATCTTTCATGGTTTTTGTGAGGAAATTGTAGAAGTGTTCATGGATGACTTTTCTGTCTATGGAACTTCTTTTGATAATTGTCTGCACAACCTTGATAAAGTTTTTCAGAGATGTGAAGAAACTAATCTTGTTCTTAATTGGGAGAAATGCCACTTCATGGTTAATAAAGGGATTGTTCTTGGGCATAAAGTTTCTGAAAGAGGCATAGAGGTTGATAGAGCTAAAGTTGAGGCAATTGAGAAGATGCCATGTCCAAGAGACATCAAAGGTATTCGTAGTATCCTTGGTCATGCTGGTTTCTATAGGAGGTTTATTAAAGACTTCTCTAGGATATCAAAACCTCTCACTAATCTTCTTCAAAAATATGTACCTTTTGTTTTTGATGATGATTGTAGGGAAGCTTTTGAAACTCTTAAGAAGGCTTTAACTACAACCCCTATTGTCCAAACACCTGATTGGAGTTTACCCTTTGAAATAATGTGTGATGCTAGTGATTTTGCTGTAGGGGCTGTCCTTGGGCAACGTATAGATAAAAAGATAAACGTTATCCATTATGCTAGTAAGACTCTAGACGCTGCTCAAAAAATTATGCCACTACTAAAAAGGAATTTCTAGCTGTTGTTTTTGCCTGTGATAAGTTTAGGCCCTATATTGTGGACTCAAAAGTAACCATTCATACTGATCATGCTGCTATTAAATATCTTATGACGAAGAAGGACGCTAAGCCTAGGCTAATAATTTATCTCGTTTGGAAAACATCTCTTTTGACCCTATGCCTGTTAATGATAGTTTCCCAAATGAACAGTTAGCTGCAGTGAGGGTGAGCTCGCGAGGAAGCCCTTGGTATGCTGATTATGCTAACTTTATTGTCTCCAAGTATTTGCCTCCAACTTTTACAGCTCAGCAAAGAAGAAAGTTCTTCTATGATTTGAGGCATTATTTTTGGGATGACCCACACTTATACAAAGAAGGAGAGGATGGTATTATGCGAAGATATGTTCCAGAATATGAACAAAAGGAGATATTGCGTAAATGTCATGGTAGCGCATATGGAGGACATCATGCAGGAGATAGAACTGCACAAAAGGTACTACAATCAGGTTTCTACTGGCCTACCCTTTTTAAAGATGCAAGAAAAAGTTTGTTTTATCTTGTGATGAATGTCAGCGTGTTGGTAATATTTCTAGATGCAATGAAATGCCTATGAACTACTCTCTAGTTATTGAACCTTTTGATTGTTGGGGATTCGACTTTATGGGTCCTTTCCCTCCTTCGAAGGGTTACACTCATATTCTTGTTGCTAAGTGGGTAAAAGCCATTCCTACGAAAAGTGTTGACGAGGAAACCTCTCTAAAAATGCTTAAAGATGTTATCTTTCCTAGGTTTGGAGTGCCTAGGTATCTCATGACTGATGGGGGTTCTCATTTCATTCATGGCGGTTTTAGGAAGACCCTCGCTAAGTATGATGTTAATCATAGAATTGCTTCAGCTTATCACCCCCAAACTAGCGGGCAAGTAGAGTTATCAAATAGAGAAATTAAATCTATCTTGCAAAAGACTGTTAATAGGTCTACAAAAAACTGGGCTAAGAAGTTGAATGATCCTTTACGGGCTTATAGAACTGCTTACAAAAGTCCTATGGGAATGTCTCCTTATAAAATGGTTTATGGGAAAGCTTGCCACCTACCCTTAGAGTTAGAACACAAAGCTATCGGGCAAAGGAAAGAACTAAATAGAGATTGTAAGCTCGTTGGTGAGAAACGATTATTTGACTTAAGTTCTTTAGATGAATGGAGGAGTGAATCCTATGAGAATGCTAGGCTCTTTAAGGAAAAAGTTAAAAGATGCAATGACAAGAGAATACTTAAGAGAGAATTTCATGTTGGTGAGAAAGTTCTATTGTATAGGTCTCGTCTCAGATTTTTTGCAGGTAAGTTACTATCAAAATGGGAAGGACCTTTCATCATTGAATAACTATACCGTTCAGGAGCAATAAAAATTTCTTCTCTAAAAGATAATACTACACAAGTAGTGAATGTACAGCGACTCAAACACTATATTGCTGGAGATTCTTACAATGAAGATGTTGATGCCTTTCGAGTTATAACTCCAGAGAAATTCATTGAGGACCAAATTCAGAGACCTGCAGAGTCCGTTTCCAACTAAGTAACAGTTCTGGTAAGAAAAGTTCCGCGAAAATACAATCCAACAATATTTTTATAGTTTTCAGTCAATAAGGAAAGTTTCGAAGCGAAAAAGGGACGGAACCGGAGCCGAGGTGGCCCACACCACCCCATGGCGCGGGCCCACCCCTGGCCGCGCCACCAGGTGGTGAGGCCACCCAGGACTCCGCCTCCGACTCATTTTCTCCCAGTACCTTCCTTTTGATATGAAACTTCATAATATATAACCCCCCGGATCTTCCGAGGTTTGTATATCGTGTTTTCGTCGTGCTTTTGTTTCGATCTATTTCTGCCTGGTAGAATCCCAGATTTGGAGCCACTATGTCTTCCTCTAGATCATCCAAGGGAGATTCCTTAGAAGATATCATCAACCCATACATGAGAGAATTGAAGATTCATCCCAAGGAGTTGTTGCTCGAAGGTGGGGAGGTCCGGATTAAAGAGGTTCAAGGCCCTAAAGGGGAAGGAAGTCTAGAGGACAGGATGGAAGCACTGGAGCAAGAAGTCTTCAGGTACAGGAAGATGGCGGAGCGCGAAGTGGATATCATCCATAAGATTTGTTCCGAACTCATCACCGAGCACCAAAAGGAGACTGTTGAACTCAAGGATGAAGTCCTCTCACTCTGCCAAACAACCAACAAACTGCAAGCACAGTTCTATGACGTTCAAACTCAAAACTGCGAGTATGAGGCTAGATTTAAACACATAACTGCTGCTGCAAGTTTTAGGATGTTGGAAACCACGATGTCCTTTGTTGATGGGAATCCTTTACCCTGGAAGACGTACAAAGATGAGAAGACACCACCACCACCAAAGGAGTAATTCGTCATCAGGTTTGGCATCCCCTTGGTTTGTTCCAAGCTTGGGGGAGTGCCGCCGTATCACATCACTATCTTCTATCTTTTTACCTTATTAGTAGAGTCATATCATGAATAGAGGAGTTATTATGTAGGATGGTTTGCATTAAGGAAGTGTCCCCTCTCTCGTTAGATATGTATCCCTTGGTGTGAGTTTCCGTTATGGAATATTAATGAGAAGTTCTATCATTCACTCTTTTGCATAGCTTATATTATTTTTCAATTCATGGTTATATGATTGATCTTGGTGTTAATAATGGTAGCACTCTGGGATCATTGAGTTAATTTAGTTGGTTTTGGCAAACCTAGCTCGGTCAGTAGCAACACCTTTTTGAGAGTTGAAAAGAAAAAGATAGAAGTACTCTAAAGAAAAATAATTTCATCATCTTTCTAAAGGAAATATGCCCTGAGCGGCAATAATAAAGTTGTTATTATATATTCCTTATACATGATAGATGTTTATTTTACATGCTAGAAATGTATTGATTAGGAAACATCAATACATGTGTGTTTAATAAACAAAAAGGGTTCCTAGTCATGCCTCTCTTATAGACTAGCTTGTTGATTAAGAGGATGATCAAGGTTTCCTGATCATGGACATTGGATGTTGTTAATAACAAGGTCACACCATTGGTGGAATGATGTGATGAACATTCATCCGAAATAAAGCATTACGATCAAGTCATTATGTTTATATTGCTATAACATCATACGAAGTAATCTTTATCCTTAGACCATGAGATCATGTTAATTGCGAACCTAAGAGTATCTTGATAACATCAAACGTCACACCGTAGCAGGTGACTATAAAGATGGGTTCGACTACGAAGGTGTTATGTTGAGGCTCATGGATCAAGAGTGGAATTTGTCAATCCAGATGACGGATAGATATACTCTGGGCCCTCTCGGTGATATCACATTAGGATAGCTTGCAAGCAAGTGATGTGATCACTAGAATGTTATATCACGGGAACAAGAAAAGAGTGCATGTCGATAACGAGATCAAACTAGGTATGGAGATACGGATGATCGAATCTCGGACATGTAATATATCGAGAGACAAAGGGATTTAGTTACAAGCGTTAAAGGTTCTCACGATCACAAGAGTCATTGTTGAATGTGTAGGAGTCAATACGGATCTCCAGGTCCTGCTGCTGATTATTGATCGGAGAAGGGTCTCGATCATGTCTGCATTATTCGCGAACCGTAGGGTGGCACACTTAAGAGTTACCGGACACCATTTTTGGAGCACATATGTTTCAGACGAAAGAATTGCAAAGCGCAGGAATTGTTTCAATAGAAACCGGAAATTGTTTAGGGTGAAATTGCAGAAGGTGGTTCTGCATGTGATATTGAAATATTGCAAGGGGCTATATGTGAATGTTTGTTAATTAAAGTAATTAACAAAATTATGAATAAATTTAATAAAAAGAGTTTTATTAAATGATAGAGCATTAAATTTGGAGAAATTTAATGCATTTAAAGTGGAGACTTTAAAAGGGAATGTGAAGAGGCATTTTAATGTGGGGGGGGGGGGTTACCACCACATGAATGGGGGAGGTGAGGTCACCCCCATGCGCCGCCATGGAGAGAGGGGCACCCCTCCTCCTATAAAAGGCCACCCATTCCTCCTTCATCCTCACACCTCCTTGTGAAGGATCTCTCTCCTCTAGAATTATTCCCCATGGTATCGGATTAGCGATACATGTTCCCGTGGCATTTCGTCTAGAAGGAGTTCTTGCTCATTTGGATCGCTGGAGCGAGGAGGTGGAGGTTGTCCGATGGCTTGAACGTGTGTGCGAGTGCGGATTCTCTGCTGAGTTGCGGCGCTCGGACTTCCTCACGATCTTGAGATCGGCAAGTGTACGACTACGTCAACCACGAGTTCCTACTCGTTAACAAAGCTCGTTGTCTATGAGGGTAAGTTCTCATTGGATGTATGTCCACCTGTTGCTTTTTACCTAGTAGATAGATCTTGGCGTGTAGTTCACACCGTAGGAAATTTTTTGTTTTCTATGATGCGGACCCAACAGTGGTATCAGAGCCTAATCTATGCATAGGTGCTTAGCACGGGTAGTACACATATGGTTGATATGTGGGCGATGATGATCATGTTATTGCATCTTCTATGTATTTTGGATATTGGTGGCATAGTGGGATGAAGCGGCCCGGACCAACCTTACATGTCATCGTACATGAGACCGGTTCCAATCGACATGCAACTTGTTTTGCATAAGTGGTGGGTGTCTATCTCTCCTACTATAGTCAATATCTGATTTACAACGAGTTGCTAATAACTTAGTTATCCTCGTTGTGGTTCATGTTCGTAGGTGAGAACGGTTCTATCTCCGAAAGCCCTAAGCCACGTAAAACTTGCATTTGATAAATTAGAGGTGTCTAGTTTAGATCGTTGCTGGGCTAGTGTATTGATATGGTATTGTTGTAAGTAGATGTATGGTAGATACTCTTACAACACAGTCAACGTGTAAGTTCCATAGACCTTGGCCTTACACACAAAGGAATGATAGAGATCATACCATGATGCAAGTGATAGAGATCAAATGCATGGACCATATCATCTCACTTTACACATTAGATGTTAGCATCTTATACTGCTAGTTTGCTGTTTGGTAGCATTATAAGATGATCCCTCATTTAGATATCAAGATAAAATGTGTTCTTCCTTGAGTATGCACTGCTTCTATGGATCGTGTTATGAGACATCACGTGATGATCGGGTGTACTCGAATCTACGCTTTCATAGGAACGGGTGTAAGACAGTTTTACACACGTGAATACTAAGGTTCTTACTTGGCGAGCCTAGCATGTACAGACATGGCCTCGGAACATGGACCGAAAGGTTAAGCATGAGTCATATGGTTGATATGATGCCCATATAGATGCTCGCCTTTGAAGCTATATCAACTCACGTGATGATCGGACTTGATATAGTGGATTTGGTTCATGTAATCACCAAAAGGACACGAGGGATGTCGTTTTTGAGTGGGAGTTCATTAGTAATTTGGATTAGTTGAACTCAATCTATCAGAAACTTAGTCTAAATAAACTTTAAAAATTCTGTTTTAGATGGCACCACCTGCTTTTAATTTCAATGTGTTCATGGAGAAAGAGAAACTTGCTGCGAATGGTAGCAACTTCACCAACTGGGCTATGAATTTGAGGATTCTCCTCACTGCTGCACAAAAGCAATATGTGCTAGATGCGCTGCTAGGCCCCCCACCAGCTCCTGATGCCCCTGACGAGGAAAAGAATGTCTATGTGACTCGTCAGGAGGACCACAATTTAGTTCATTGCGGCATACTGTATGGGCTAGACCCAGAACTTCGAAAGCATTTCAAAAATGGTAATGCCTTTGATACCATGGGAGAATTGAAAATGATTTTCGATACCCATGCTGCAGTAGAGAGTTATAATGCTACAGAAAAGCTCTTTAGCTGCATGATGGAGGAAAACATCTCCGTTAGTGAGCACGTACTCAAAATGTCTGGGTACGCCGATAAGCTTGTGTCCTTGGGAATAACGATTCCCATTGACTTAGGCATACATCGTGTTCTCCAATCTCTGCCACCTAGCTACAAGAGCTTTGTGATGAACTATAATATGCAGGGCATGAAGAAGTCTCTTCTCGAGCTTTTGTCAATGCTTAAGATTGCAGAAGTGGAGATTAGGAAAGAACATCAAGTGTTGATGATCAATAGGACCACCGGTTTCAAGAAGGATAAGAAAGGCAAGCACAAGGGAAAGAAGGGTGGAAAGTCTGCTATGACGCTGAAAAGAAACTCCTGGCTAGCCCTAAGTCCGATAATCGAAAGTGCTACTATTGCAAAGGGATCGCCATTGAAGCAACTACCCCAAGTATTTGGCGGACAAGAAGTCCAGTAAGGCAAACAAAGGTATATGTGATATACATGTTATTGATGTGTACTTGACTAGTACTCGCAGTAGCACCTGGGTATTTGATACCGGATCGGTTGCTAATATATGTAACTCGGTTCAGGGGCTACGGAACAAGCGACAACTAGCAAGGGATGAGGTCAGGATGCGGGTCGGCAATGGATCAAGAGTTGATGTGATCGTCGTCGGGACACTACCTCTCCATTTGCCATCGGGATTAGTTATAAACCTAAATAATTGTTATTTGGTGCCTACACTGAGCATGAACATTGTATCTGGATCGTGCTTGATGCAAAGTGGTCATTCCTTTAAATCTAAAAACAATGGTTGTTCGATTTATAAGAATGATATATTTTATGGTCATGCACCTATGTTGAATGGTTTATTTCTATTGGATCTCGATAGTAATATTACGCACATTCATAATGTTAATGCTAAAAAGATTAAACTTGATGATGATATGTCTACATATATGTGGCAATATTGCTCAGGTCATATTGGCGTTAAATGCATGAAGAAACTCCATTCTAATGGACTTTTGGAATCACTTGATTTTGAATCATTTGATACATGTGAGCCATGCCTTATGGGCAAGATGACTAGAACGCCGTTTTCCGGTTCAATGGAACGGACGAAAGATCTATTGGAAATCATACATACTGATGTGTGTGGACCAATGAGTGTGTCGGCGCGAGGTGGATATCGTTATTTTGTTACTTTCACGGATGATTTGAGTAGATATGGGTATATCTATTTGGTGAAACACAAGTCTGAAACTTTTGAAAAGTTCAAGGAATTTCAAAATGAAGTGGAAAATCATTGTAATAGAAAGATCAAATTTCTACGGTCTGACCGTGGAGGAGAGTATCTAAGTTACGAGTTTAGCACACACATGAAAGAGTGTGGAATAGTTTCACAACTCACGCCTACCGGAACACCACAACGTAATGGTGTGTCGGAGCGTCGTAATCGTACCTTATTGGATATGGTTCGATCTATGATGTCTCTGACTGACTTACCTCTGTCATTTTGGGTTTATGCACTAGAAATAGCTGCATCCACTTTAAATCGGGCACCATCTAAATCCGTTGAAACGACACCGTATGAATTATGGTTTGGAAACAAACCTAAGCTGTCATTTCTTAAGGTTTGGGGATGCGATGTTTATGTGAAGAAACTTCAACCAGATAAACTCGAACCCAAAGCGGAAAAATGTGTCTTCATAGGATACCCTAAGGAAACAATTGGGTATACCTTCTATCACAGATCCGAGGGCAAGGTTTTTGTTTCCAAGAATGGATCCTTTCTTGAGAAGGAGTTTCTCGCGAAAGGTGTGAGTAGTCGGAAGGTAGAACTCGAAGAGGTTATTGAACCTTTTCTTCATGGAATGGCGAGTGGCGCAGCACCGGAAGTTGTTTCGGAGTTGACTTCACCTGATGAAGAGAGAGCTAATGATAATGATCATGAAACTCTGAAAGAGGACACTACCGAACCTCGCAGGTCAAGCAGGACACGTGCAGCTCCTGAACTGTACGGCAATCCTATTGTGAATTTCATGGTTGATGAAATGGATGACCCTGCGACGTATGAAGAAGCGATGATGAGCCCGGATTCCAACAAATGGATAGAAGCCATGAAATCCGAGATGGAATCCATGTACGAGAACCAAGTTTGGAACTTGGTGGACTTACCTCACGACCGAAAGGCCGTGGAGAATAAATGGATTTTCAAAAGGAAAACTGATGCTGATGGTAATGTGACCATCTATAAGGCTCGACTTGTCGCAAAGGGGTTTCGACAAATTCAAGGAGTTGACTACGATGAGACATTCTCTCCCATAGCGATGCTTAAGTCAGTTTGGATTATGTTAGCAATTGCTGCATATTTCGATTATGAAATATGGCAGATGGATGTCAAAACTACGTTCCTCAATGGTAAGATTGAAGAAGAGTTGTATATGATACAACCTAAGGGTTTTGTCGATCCTAAGGATGCTAATAAGGTGTGCAAACTTCAGCGATCCATCTATTTGAAGCAAGCATCAAGTTGGAATCTCCGCTTTGATGAGGTGATCAAAGAGTTTGGATTTGTCCAAACTTATGGAGAGGCTTGTATTTACAAGAAAGTGAGTGGGAGCAATGTGGCATTTCTGATATTATATGTGGATGACATATTATTGATTGGAAATGATATAGATTTTTTAAACAGTGTTAAAAGTTATCTAAATAGCAAATTTTCGATGAAAGACCTTGGTGAAGCATCATATATATTAGGCATTAAAATCTATAGAGATAGATCAAGGCGCCTAATTGGGCTATCGCAGAGTACATACCTTGATAAGATATTAAAGAAGTTTAATATGGACGAAAGTAAGAAGGGGTTCTTACCTATGTTGCAAGGCAAGACATTGAGTAAGACTCAAAGTCCACTACGGCGGAAGAAAGAGAGATGATGGATAAGATCCCTATGCCTCGCCATAGGCTCTATTATGTATGCTATGTACAAGACCGGATGTGGCACATGCTATTAGTTTGACTAGTAGGTACCAATCTGATCTAGGTTCGGAACACTGGATAGCGGTAAAGAACATCCTCAAGTACTTAAGAAGAACTAAGGATATGTTTCTTATATACGGAGGTGAAGAAGAGCTAGTCGCTAAGTGTTATGTCGATGCTAGCTTTGACACCGATCCGGATGACTCTAAGTCTCAATCCAGATACGTATTTCTCTTGAGCAGCAGCGTTAGTTGGAGGAGTTCCAAACAACCTGTGGTGGCTGGATCAACAACGGAGGCGAAATATGTTCTTTGCTTGAAGCGGCGAGGAAGCGCTTTGGATGAAAGAGTTCATTACGGAACGGGTGTGGTTCCCAAGTCGTTGGACCCGATGGTGATCTATTGTGACAACAATGGATCCATAGCCATATAAAGGAACCAAGGTCTCACAAGAATTCCAAGCATATTAAGCGCCGGTTTCACTCCATCCGCGAGCATGTCAAGGATGGAGATATAAAGATTTGTAAAGTACACACGGACCTAAATGTAGCAGATCCATTGACTAAAGTTCTCCCTAGGGCAAAACATGATCAACACCAGAACTCCATGGGTGTTAGATTTATCACAATGTGAACTAGATTATTGTCTCTAGTGCAAGTGGGAGACTAAAGGAAATATGCCCTAAGAGGCAATAATAAAGTTGTTATTATATATTCCTTATACATGATAGATGTTTATTTTACATGCTAGAAATGTATTGATTCGGAAACATCAATACATGTGTGTTTAATAAACAAAAAGGGTTCCTAGTCATGCCTCTCTTATATACTAGCTTGTTGATTAACATGATGATCAAGGTTTCCTGATCATGGACATTGGATGTTGTTAATAACAAGGTCACACCATTGGTGGAATGATGTGATGAACATTCATCCGAAGTATAGCATTACAATCAAGTCATTATGTTTATATTGCTATAACATCATACGAAGTAATCTTTATCCTTAGACCATGAGATCATGTTAATTGCTGACACCGGAAGAGTATCTTGATAACATCAAACGTCACACCGTAATAGGGTGACTATAAAGATGGGTTCAGTACTACGAAGGTGTTATGTTGAGGCTCATGGATCAAGAGTGGAATTTGTCAATCCAGATGACGGATAGATATACTCTGGGCCCTCTCGGTGATATCACATTAGGATAGCTTGCAAGCAAGTGATGTGATCACTAGAATGTTATATCACGGGAACGAGAGTGCATGTCGGTAACGAGATCAAACTAGGTATGGAGATACCGATGATCGAATCTCGAACATGTAATATATCGAGAGACAAAGGGATTTAGTTACAAGCGTTAAAGGTTCTCACGATCACAGGAGTCATCATTGAATGTGTAGGAGTCAGTACGGATCTCCAGGTCCCGCTGCTGATTATTGATCGGAGAAGGGTCTCGATCATGTATGCATTATTCGCGAACCGTAGGGTGGCACACTTAAGAGTTACCGAAAACCATTTTGGAGCACATATGTTTCAGACGAAAGAATTGCAAAGCGCAGGAATTGTTTCAATAGAAACCGGAAATTGTTTTGGGTGAAATTGCAGAAGGTGGTTCTGCATGTGATATTGAAATATTGCAAGGGGCTATATGTGAATGTTTGTTAATTAAATTAATTAACAAAATTCTGAATAAATTTAATAAAAAGAGTTTTATTAAATGAGAGAGCATTAAATTTGGAGAAATTTAATGCATTTAAAGTGGAGACTTTAAAAGGGAATGTGAAGAGGCATTTTAATGTGGGGGGGGGGTTACCACCACATGAATGGGGGAGGTGAGGGGTCACCCCCCCATGTGCCGGCCATGGAGAGAGGGGCCACCCCCCCTCCTCCTATAAAAGGCCACCCATTCCCTCCTTCATCCTCACACCTCCTTGTGAAGGATCTCTCTCCCCCTCTAGAATTATTCCCCCATGGTCTCGGATTAGCGAGATACATGTTTCCGGTGGCATTTCGTCTAGAAGGAGTTGCTGCTTCCGCTGGATCGCTGGAGTGAGGAGGTGGAGGTTGTCCGGTGGCTTGAACGTGTGTGCGAGTGTGGATGCGCTGCTGAGTTGCGGCGCTCGGACTTCCTCACGATCTTGAGATCGGCAAGTGTACGACTACATCAAGCACGAGTTCCTACTCGTTAACAAAGCTCGTTGTCTACGAGGGTAAGTTCTCGTTGGATGTATGTCCACCCGTTGCTTTGTACCTAGTAGATAGATCTTGGCGTGTAGTTCACACCGTAGGAAATTTTTTGTTTTCTATGGTACGGACCCAACACTTTCTTTCTTGATTTGCTCATAAGTCTAGTATTCTCTAGTTAAGATCTTTTGTGCTTCCAAGGAAGATTGCATGTTTGTCTTTATCACTTGTATGTTTGTCTGTTTCCTTCAACTCTTGTACTTGCTACCCAGCCTTGCTAGCCAAAAACCTGTACTGAGAGGGAATTCTTCTCGTGCATCCACCTCCTTTAAACCAAAACCTTTGCCATTTGTGTCCACCATACCTACCTATTAGCATTATTGCTATTCCAAGTAAATTCTTGTTTTATCTACCTCCCAAATTAAACTTGTTATGTGAAAATTAGTGATTAAAGCTCTCACGAACTTGATGGCACACTTTACTTTCTTTCATTTAATAACCTTGAACCATTGTGCTCACCTATGTTGCGTATATGCTTGCGCTTTGTAAGTTGTGAATTAGCAGAACCATGCTGTCATGGGGAACGCTTTCAACTTTGCACTGGTACTTTGTACCAAGTTGATATCATGTTCTTTTGTCTATGGATGTCGTCGGTGTGAAATGAAAGGGGAGCTTGTAAGTCCATGGAGTTATGGATGTGTGTTAGAGAAACACCTAGGCCGCTGGTCTAATCCATGCTGACATGGTGGAAACCTGCAGTGTAACCATAACGAGTATCTATGAATCATTCTTCTTATAAAAAAAGAGATAGAGATTGAGAAAAGGAGAAAAGAAAAAAAACATATTATGAAAACAGGAAAGAGAGAAAAAAGCACCATATTCCCATGGTAAATAAGAAGATTGCTGAGATACTTGTTGTCTGCTTACCTTGTCATTTTGATATGGGGATTCTTCCATATCATCGGGCAAGGGGTACCCCGTTGGCGGTTCTCAATGATACACATATGCTTACGATGACAAGAACTTACCGATGACTAAACTTGAGTAGCATGAGGAGCGGCCCTCGTATTCAAGGGACATGAGATTCTCAATTTACAACTTGTCAATGCATATCCTCATATTTGATCACTTTAACCTTAATCACCTAAAGATGCCTATGATAGGGGCAATGAGAGCTGAAAGCTAGTAAGTATCATAATTTTTGGGAGCTCTTTATGAGACTTGCAATCCCTGCTTCCCTCTTTGAAGGGCCTTTCTTTTACTTTGTAGTTGAGTCAGTAAACCTACTTCCTCTCTATCTCAGCAAGTATTTTGAGTTGATGTGTTTCATTCATTCATATGATGATTTATTCAATCATGTCTTATGTTCCTTGTTTTGCACATTGCTCTTATCTTGAAGTTTACTACTTTGAAAGCTATCATTGAAAAACCAGTTATTTGTGAACTCCAGCAAATTATCAACTATTCTTCGACTAGGAGCTAAGTTTGCCATTACCAATTATGATTCACTTTATGTATCTTTATTGTGTTTCCTTTACTCATTGCAAGTTTAGTTATATAATAGTGAGTTGTCTTCTATTATGATCTATGTATTTGATGAATGTGAAGCTTCTTGTCTGTATTCTTTTATCTACTCTTCACTCCATAAACCCGAGGTCATGTTTATTGAGCTCAGTTTCGCTTGGGGACAAGCGAAGTCTAAGCTTGGGGGGAGTTGATACGTCCATTTTGCATCACTATTCTATGTCTTAATTCACTATTATTCATTGATATATTTCGTATTGAGAGGTGATACTTATGTTATTTCATCTATTTTTGCATGGTTGATGACTTTTGGAGCATGGACCGCTGCGCAAGGATTCGATGGAAAAGGTGCTGTTTGGAGGCAAAATTCGCGAAGATCAGAAAATCCGGGAAAATATATGGAAAATCCTATTTTTCCAGAAGACTAAGGATGCCAGAAGATGGAGTGGAGGTGGGCCACAGGGGGCCCACACCACCCCATGGCACGGGCAGGCCTAGGACGCGCCTGGAGGTGGTGTGGCCACCCTGTCCCACTCCAGCCTCTCCCCTCTGGCGTATATCAACCTCCCAAAACCCTAAGACTCGGGGAGCGACCACAGAAAGATTCCACCGCCTCAAGGCGGAAACACCGAGAGAAAGATCTCTCCAAGGCATGATTTTGCCAGGGGAATTCCTTCCCGGAGAGGGGAGATCGTCGCCATCAACACCACCATCAAGCTGGACTTCATCGGGATCATCATCACCATCAGCAACCTCATCACCATATCCATATTGCTGTAACAATTGCGTTGAATATTGCTATAGTTCATAGGGGAAACTTTCCTGGTGTTGATTACTCTTTGTAGTTGATGCTATTGAGTGAACCATTGAATTATTGTTTATGTTCAGATTGTTATACATCATTATTCCATCTCTGATCATGATCCATATGATGTCTTGTGAGTACTCCGTTCTGTTCTTGAGGACATGGGAGAAGTCTTGTTGTTAGTAGTGGAGTTGCGTTGAGAAAGATTCAATAGATTGTTATTTAAGTTGTGGTGTACTTCTTCTAGTGGTGTCATGTGAACATCGACTACATGACACTTCACCTATATGGGCCTAGGGGAATGCATTGTGTATTTGGCTACTAATCGTAGGGGTTGTCGGAGTGATAGAAACCTGAACCCCCGTTAGGAAACCATTGCACAAGGGACGTAAGGGTCTTAGAGTTTAAAGCTGTGGTTTGGTTTCTACCTTAAATACTTTCTTGTACTTACGGATGTTTGCAAGGGGTTTAATCACAAGTATGTATTAGTCTTGGATGGGGCGGTACATTAGCACAGGTTCACCCACACAACACTTAGCAAGCTAGAGAAGATTAATCAGCTATATGAAGCGAAAGCACGTGACAGTCTTCCCATGTGTCCTTGAGAACGTTTGGTCATCTATAGAAATACAACCGGCTTGTCCTTTGCTGCATAAAGGATTGGGCCACTCGCTGCATTTATTCCTACTATCTTTTATTTACTCGTACTTTGTTTACTTGCTTTATCAAAAACCCCTAAAAATCCGTTTGCTAAGTATTTGCAGAGAATTCCTGATCCATACCACTAGCCAGCACCTTCTGCTCCTCGTTGGGTTCGACACTCTTACTTATCGAAAATACTGCGATACACCCCCTATACTTGTGGGTCATCAGGCCATCAAGGACTTTTTCTGGCGCCGTGCCGGGGAGTCAAGGACATCTTCACAAGGGGATTCTCTCATAACCAATCTCTTTATTTTGTTTTATTTGTTTTGCTTAGTTTATTTCTACTTTTTTTGCTTGTTTCTTTATCAAAACACAAAAAAATAGTTTTACTAGTTTGCTTTCTTTATTAAAACACACAAAAAATTAGTCTTTCTATTGTTGTTACCTCTTAGCTCACCATGTTGATCCCTGAATTCACCCTGAAAGACCTTTCAATAGGTAGTGGCTCTATAATTGGAAAAGATTATATTGAAGAATTATTTAATCATGTTAGTAAGTATGAGGATATTGAGGATATATCCCTTGAAGAACTTGCTCCAAATTATGAAATTGGTGCAGCTTCTTTGGTTCACATGTTGGAAGCTAGGTTTGTTAACCTTAACCCCTTAATGCAAGTAATATTTCTTAAACTTAAAGAAATTGAGGACCCTGAAAAGAGATATTTTATTCTAGAAACTTTGCTTAAGGAATTCTATGATGTTGCCAAGGAAGCTAGACAAGTCTTTGAACGTTTTAATATGCTAGGCTCATGTGTAAATGTTATTGGTACACGAGAAAAGATGAACAAAACGGAACCTAATGGGGAGGAAATTAAGATACCAATACCTTTCAAACTTGTAGCAATGCATGAAGCCATAGAAAAGAATCTTAATTGGATTGTTCCTGAAAACCCGTTTGATGAAAGTAGTGAACCCAAGAGCATTGACAGAGGATCCTCTAGAACTTATTTGGATGAGATACCTTGCCTTGTTGAATATATTTCTAGTATTAATCTTAATGCTTCTTCATTTGAGAACACTTGATTCTTTTTCTTGCTTCTTATGCCTAACTTAAAGGCGTTAAAGAAAATTACTTATTGGGAGATAACCCAAAAGTTTTAGATGAGTCTTGGAAGTTATTACTTCAGTAATAACCGATCCTTATCCTTTTTATTTGCTTTTTGTGCCAAGAGTAACCTCTAATGAGAGAGATGTAATTCTTGGGAAAGTTACTATCCCGAAATAGATTTTTGTGCTTCACCGTAAAAATTCGTGTAGAATATCTGTACGTCATTTTGAGGCGTGATGTTTTGTGCTTCTGCCCCAGGTTGTTATCTAACTTTAGTTAGATCAACACTTTTTTCTTTGAGAAACAGAAGGTCTTCTAAAAAATTGTTTTTTATATGCTGGTCTATTTTGACAGATTTCTGCCATTATTTGCATTTGCTTCTTGTTGGTTCCTTTTTGAGTTCTTTTGGGGAATTGAGATTTTTGAGGGAAGTGCTTCAGTAGCTTGTGTTTTAATGTAAGTTTTATTGGTGTTGAAACTGAACCTAAAGACTTATTATCTTGAGTGCACTAATGTTGCTAATAAAGATTGTGTGAAGTTTTGTATGAAGGAAAAATTTCAGGTGTATGGAGAGAATGATGTAATGAGATGAAAAATGGACTAAAGCTCAAGCTTGGGGATGACACCCTGTGTCACCCCAAGAAATATTCAAGAGGTACAAGTGTTAAAGCTTGGGTATGCCCAAGGCATCCCCTTCTTCATCAATAAAAATCCCAGGTTTCTTCCAAACACTTCATTTTTATTGTTTCATGCACAGTTGTGTTTTTCTTGGAGCGTCTTTGTTTTTTTTGGTTTTCGTTTGCTTGGTTTTCTTAGTTTGCTGAATAAATTGGTTGGACCCCCTCTTTCATACATTGGTTTTCAAATAGTTTGGTTTGGATTGGAAAAGAGTTGGAAAAGTTCATGCTTAAGTGGTAAAGAGAGCTTGTTTTTGACTGTGGCCTGTGCTTTGTCATGCCATGCGTGATATTGTTTTGGCTTTATGCTTAGTGATGTTTGTTTTAGCATGCCATGTTATAAACAATTGAGATTTCTTAATGTGCCTTTGAAGAATCATGCGTTTTTTAGCATATTAAAGCATAGTATCGTGGTATTCTCCTTTGATGCTTTATTTGGGTTGACTTGGCACATGCTCACACCATGTTATGACTATCCCAAGTCACCATAGCCTTTATGGTCCTTTAGTTTTCGACTTGTAATATCACTTTATGCTTTGATTAATGATGTTTTGTCGCTCTGCATGATTATGGTCATTATTGCTCTCTTAGTTGGTCGCTCCTAGTCTTTTGCTAGCCTCCATAACCAAGTATGAGTTCCACTCATGCATCCAACTCCTAAAACCAAGTTATTCGAAAGATTCCACCATACCTACCTATTAGCATTTGCTATTCCAAGTATATTCATGTTTTTATCTACCTTCCGAATTAAACTTGTTATGGGAAAATTAGTGATTAAAGCTCTCACGAACTTGATGGCACACTTTACTTTCTTGCACTTAATAAACTTGAAACATTGCGTCCATCTTTGTTGCGTATATGCTTGGGCTTTATAAGTTGAAATTAGCAGAACCATGTATCATGGGGAACGCTTTCAACATTGCACTTGTACATTGTACCTAGTTGATATCATGTTCTTTTGCTTATGGATCCCGACGGTGTGAAATAAAAGGGGAACTTGTAAGATCATGGAGTTTGTATTTGTGTTAGAGAAATGCCTGGGCCGCTAGCCTAAGCCATGCCTAATAATGGTGGAAACTTGCAGCATAATCATAATGAGCACTATTCGAAGCATCCTCAATAAAACCTATGCAAATAGCAAATAAAAAGATCGCTGAGATGCTCATTGTCTGCTTGCCTTGTCATTTTGATTATAGGATAGCTCCTATATCATGTGCAAGGGGTACCATGTTGGAGGTTCTCTATGATACATATGTACTTACAATGGCAAGATCTTACTTGTGACTAAAGTTGAGTAGCATGAGGTTCGGTCTTCGTAAGTAAGGGGCATCAGATTTCGGCTTATAACTTGTCAAGCATATCCTCTTAGTTGTGTCACTTTAACCTTAATCACCTAAAGATGCTTATGATAGGGGCAATGAGAGCTGAAAGCTAATAAGTACCATAATTTATGGAAGCTCTTTATGAGACTTGAATCCCTGCTTCCTTCTATGAAGGCCTTTCTTTTACTTTTATGTTGAGTCTCCACCTTCTATCTTTATGCACCTACTTTGAGAGCATAGTGGCCATTCTTAGTTCTATGTGCATTGTCCCAAGAGTCGTTGATTGATGCATAATTTTTATATTGCTTGTTCTTAAACTATTTGTATCTAGTCACTCTTATGAACATTGAAGGTTTCCTATGCATTTATATTTGTTACTCTATGAGGGACAAGCTGAATGCCACTATGCTATGTTTTCTTTATGTGAAACAAACAAACGTCTTGCAAACCATTGTTATTCATGAATCTTTTGTTTGTGTCTTTTCATGTTGCAACAACAGTTGCTTTGTCTTATTGTTAGAACTTTGTCTTTCATGCTATGTTGAAGTACTATGATCCCAGCTATCATTGTTTTGACAAATACTTTGATCAAGTTTATGATGGTGCATGTCACCTCAAAAATTATTCTTTCTTTTTATCACTTACCTACTCGAGGACGAGCAGGAGTTACTATGCTCATCATACCTTCCTCTTGGGGTTCCCAACGAGCTCGACATTAACCACGAGCCAGCAAGTATTTTTCTAGCGCAGTTGTCGGGGAGTCAAGGACATCTTCACAAGGGGAGTCCCTCATAACCAATCTCTTTACCTTGTTTTTTTTGTTTTGCTTAGTTTATTTTTGCTTTGTTTGCTTGTTTCTTTATCAAAAACACACAAAAATTAGTTTTACTAGTTTGCTTTCTTTATTAAAAACACAAAAAAATGACTACTCTTGAAAACACTAAGTTGTGTGACTTCACTAGCACCAACAACAATGACTTCATGTGCACACCTATTGCTCCACCTGTTCCTGAAGCTACTTTCTTTGAAATAAAACCTACTTTACTCAATATTGTTACCAGAGAACAATTTTCTGGTATTGGTAATGAAGATGCTGCTGCTCATCTAAATAACTTTGTTGAACTTTGTGAGATGCAAAAGCATAGGGATATAGATGGCGATATTATTAAGCTTAAATTGTGTCCTTTCTCTTTGAGAGGAAAAGCTAAAGAATGGTTGCAATCCCTAACTAGGAATAGTATTGATTCTTGGACTAAATGCAAAGATGCTTTCATTGGAAAATACTATCCTCCTGCTAAGATTATATCTATGAGAAGTGAAATAATAAAGTTTAAACAATCTGATAATGAACATGTTGCTCAAGCTTGGGAAAGAATGAAATCTTTGGTAAATAATTGTTCCACTCATGGACTAACTGCTTGGATGATTATCCAAACCTTTTATGCAGGATTGAACTATTCTTCAAGAAATCTACTGGATTCTGCTGCTGGAGGTACCTTTATGACCATTACTTTGGGTGTTGCAACAAAGCTTCTGGATAATATGATGGTTAACTATTCTGAATGGCACACTGAAAGAGCTCCACAAGGTAAGAAGGTAAATTCTGTTGAAGAAACCTCCTCCATGAGTGATAAAATTGATGTTATTATGTCTATGCTTGTTAATGGGAAGGCTCATATTGATCCAAATCATGTTCCCTTAGCCTCTTTGGTTGCTCAAGAAGAGCAAGTTGATGTGAACGTTATAAGAAATAATAATTTTGGCAACAATGCTTATGGTAATAACAATTATAGGCCTTACCCTCCTAATAATACTTATGGTTATAATGGCAAACCTAGAATACCTAGTGAAGGAAGAATTTTAGAAGTTGAAAGAGTAACTAAAAACTTCATGCAAATGCAATATGAACAAAATAAATTATCTACTAAAACTATGGAGGAACAATCTACCATTTTGAAGAATATTAGTCATCAACTTGAGAGTTTAAATAGGGAAATTCCTAGTTTGCAATTGAAACTTTCTAATGCTAAAAGAAATATATCATATTTGTCTGAAGCATAATCCTCTTTGATTAATAAAATAGCTTCTAAACCTGAAACTATTGATAATCCCTTTACTGCTACTAATGCCATACAAGTTAGAATTGATGAAAATGTTGGATTGTTAGCTGAATTGCATGCTAAGTGGGAAAGAGAAGATGAAATTGCTAGAAATATTAGTGTTTCTACTATCACTACCACTAGTGTTGAAGCTAGTAATAGCTCTACTACTTTAGATGATAATTATGATTTTGATCTTGATGGTTGCAATATCTCTGAAGTAATTATGTTCCTACAAAAGATTGCTAAAAGTCCTAATTCTAGTGCTATGAATATGGCCTTTACGGAACACATTACTGATGCTCTCATAAAACTTAAAGAATAAAAGATGAAACATAAAGCTTCTATTCCTATGAAACAAGAATATGGTTGGGAACCCATCATTAATATGAAAGTAAATGATTTTGATTTCAAAGCTTTATGTGATCTTGATAGTAGTATTTCTATTATGCCTAGAAGGATTTATGATATGCTTGATTTCCCACCATTGGAAGATTGTTATTTGAATGTCCCACTTGACGATAATGCTAAAAATAAACTCATGGGGAGTATTAATGATGTTCTTATTATGGTTAACAATGCCTATGTCCCTGTTGATTTCTATGTTTTGGATGTTGAATGCAATGCTTCTTGTCCTATTACTTTGGGAAGACCTTTTCTTAGAACTGTTGGTGCCATTATTGATATGAAAGAAGGCACCATTAAATATCAACTCCCACTCAAGAAAGTTATAGAAGACTTACCTAATAAGAGAGAGAATATTTCTTTTGCCTATCCTATTAAAACAAAATTTGTTCTTAATGCTTCTTCACTTGAGAACACTTGATTCTTTTTCTTGCTTCTTATGCCTAACTTAAACGCGTTAAAGAAAAGTATTTATTTGGAGATAACCCAAAAGTTTTAGATGAGTCTTGGAAGTTATTACCTCATTAATAACCTCCATTTTCCTTTTTATTTGCTTTTTGTGCCAAGAGTAACATCTAATGAGAGAGAAGTAATGATTGGGAAAGTTGTTGTCCCGAAACAGATTTTTGTGCTTCACCGTAAAAATTCGTGTAAAATCTCTATACATCATTGTGAGGCGTGAATTTTTGTGCATCTGACCCAGGTTGTTATATAACTTTCGTTAGTTCAACACTTTTTGATTTGAGCAACAGAAGGTCTTCGAAAAAATTGGTTTTACCTACTGGTCTGTTTTGACAGATTTCTGCCATTATTTACATTTGCTTCTTGTTGGTTCTTTTTTGAGTTCTCTTTGGGGAATTGAGCTTTTTGAGGGAAGTGCTTCAGTAGCTTGTGTTTTAATGGAAGTTTTATAGGTGTTGAAACTGAACCTAAAGACTTATAATCTTGAGTGCACTAATGTTGCTAATAAAGATTGTGTGAAGTTTTGTATGAAGGAAAAATTTCAGGTTTATGGAGAGAATGATGTAATGAGATGAAGAATGGACTAAAGCTCAAGCTTGGGGATGCCACCCCGTGTCACCCCAAGAATTATCCAAGAAGTACAAGCGTCAAAGCTTGGGGATGCCCAAGGCATCCCCTTCTTCATCAATAAAAATCCCAAGTTTCTTCCAAACACTTCATTTTTATTGTTTCATGCACAGTTGTGTTGTTCTTGGAGCGTCTTCGTTTTTTGTTTTTGGTTTTGGTTTGCTTGATTTTCTTAGTTTGCTTGAATAAATTGGTTGGACCCCCTCTTTCATGCATTGGTTTTCAAATAGTTTGGTTTGGATTGGAAAAGAGTAGGAAAGTTCATGCTTAAGTGGAAAAGATAGTTTGTTTTTGACGGTGGCCCATGCTTTAAGTGGTAAAGAGAGTTATGCTTTGGGATATTGATACGTTTCAAATGTATCTATCATTTTTGATGTTCCATGCTTAGTTTTATCTACTTTCTTATGTTTTGTCCACACTTTGGAGTACTTTCTATACACTTTCTTGGACTAACCTATTAACAAGATGCCAAAGTGCCAGCAACCTGTTTTCTTCTATTTTTGGTTCCAGGAAAGTCAGAAAATGAATATTCTCGAAATTGGACGGGACAAAATCCAAATTCAGTTTTTCACCGAGGGGGACACGGAGGTAGAATACGAGACGGAGAGGGGCTAGAGGGCCGCCACACCACCTAGCCGCACGGCCAGGCCTGGCCCGCGCCAGGGGGTGGTGTGGCCGCCTAGGGCACCCCCTCGGCCTCCCCTTTCGCCTATAAGATGCCTCCGATATAGAAACCCTAAGTACCCGATCAAAATTCCATGAAAGAGTCTGTAGCCACCGTCATCTCCATCCCTAGATCGGGAGGGATCTGAAGCTCTTCCCGGCACCCTACCGGAGGGGAGAATTCACCCTGGAGGCCTTCTTCATCACCATGCAAGCCTCTGGTGTGAGCTAGATGGTTGGTTCTTCTCCTTTGTGCTACCATGTTTAGATCTTGTGAGCTCCATTCATGATCAAGATTATCTATTTGTAATTCTACATGTTGTGTTTGCAGGGATCCGATGGATATTGAGATGCTATTTCAGATTGATTATTGATTCTATCATGTCTTTGTTATTTGTGATCTTGCATGTTTTCCGTTGTTAGCAGCTATCTTGGCCAAGTAGATGCTAGCAACTCCAAGAGTTAGTATTTATGGTCGATAGTGGTTCACGCCTCTAGTAATCTGGGGAAGTGACAGAAATCTCTAAGGTACTAGATGTGTTGTTGCTACTATGGAGAAAACAGCAATCCTTTGTTCATAGAACAATCGTAAATTCTTTACACGCAATGCATAATGCAATTATCTGTTGCTTGCAACTTAATACTGGAGGGGGTTCAGATGATAACCTGAAGGTGGATTATTAGTCATAGATGCAGTTGGATTACGGTTTATGTATAATGTTGTAATGCCCAATCAAATCTCAGAGGAGTCAAGATGATTAGTATATGCTTGTATTCTTTCTCGATGTTTGTTGATTGCCCCGCTGTAATTTGTTCACCCAACATGTCATCTATATTAAGGAGAACCACCACTAGTGAAATATGGACCCTGGTCCTTTCTTTTATCATCAATCTACAAATGTTTACTGTTTTTTGTTTACTTTCTGCAAGCAATTACTTTCTTCCACACAATACGTTTAATCCTTTATATTTAGCAAAACCGGTGAGATTGACAACCTCACTGTAAGTTGGGGGCAAAGTTCTGTGGTTGTGTTGTGCAGGATTCCAAGTTGGCAAAAACACCTTGGAGGTGTTCCTTGCTCCTACTCGTTCGATAACCTTGGTTTCATAACTGAGGGAAACTTACTGTTGTGCTCATCATACCTTCCTCTTGGGGTTCCCCAATGAGCTCGACATCAACCACAAGCCAGCAGTGACTCTTGGTCTTGCGGCCATCAGGCCAGATCTCCCTGGAGATGGCCAGTTTGAGCCTGGCTTGGCCTACCCGGGGGTCACCCCACCAACACTACTCCCTGAGCGTGTTGGGACTTCGTCATGTGGCGAAGTATCTATGTGCTCTTTGGCCGTGCTTGAAGTGATTGCTGGTGAAGACCGTATCGCAATCAGTCTTGTAGTGCTTGTCGTTTTCCAGCTCGAGATGCTTTTTATCATCGGCTAGAATTTTCTGGCTACGGGTCCGGTGGCCCACCCATAGGGTGTGACCAGTGATTGCATCTCCCGGTTGCCGCACCCGGCAGGGGAGGTGAATCACACAGTCGATAACACGAATGCTGGCATTAGCCACGCCTGCCTCCTCTGGCACGCGCGTCGCATCAGAATGACCTCTTGGCATGCCGCTACAGTTTTGGTAACTACGCACACACCTTCATCGTAGCGGTTTCTCGGAGATCATGCGCGCACTTGGACTTTGCGGTAATGCCTATGGGATCTTCTGTGGGGGTTGCTCTGGCAACCGCGATCTAGAACCGAAACATCGTGGGGGTAGTGGAGCGGTTCCGTGCCACGTGGTGACGCGGAGCGCAGCGGACGCGGTTACTCTACCTTGATAAATAGGGGCACCCGGGAGGGCTCCTTCCCCACTTTGTCTTCTACCTACATCCACTGCCCTTTGCTCTTTGCCTTCTTGCTGCTTCCTTGCGCCACCACTCTTTGGTCGCCAGTGTCGACGCTTCTCTGTCGTGACGACGGGACCCTGCTTCTCAAGCACGGCCACCCCTCCTACCGAGATGCTACCTAATCAAGCGGGCAACTGGTGCGGCTCGTACGTCAGCGATGAGCTCGTGCAGAAGTACCGGCGAGGGAAACTCATCCCGTCGGAGCGCCTAGTGAAGCATCGCCTGGCGCCGGAAGGGGAGAGGGTCCCTAACCCCCGGTCCGGGGAGGCCGTCGTCTTCCTCACCCATTGAGCCCGTGGGCTCGGCCTGCCCTTGAGCAGATTCGTCCTGGAGTTGATGGTGGCATTCGACCTTCTGCTCCACCACCTCTGCGCCAACGCCATCGCGTAGTAGTCGCACCATGCGGCCTACTGCGAGGCCTACCTAGGGGTTCACCCTGACACGGCGAACTTCTTGAAGTTCTTCTACTTCAAGGTCCAGGTGGTGGGGAAGGGCGGTCGTCTGACGGAGACCGGTTGCTGCGCCATCTACCCGAGGACGTCGTTGCTGATGCCGCGGCTAGAGATGCCCGACACCGTCAAGTTGTGGCAGCGCTCGTACTTCTACGTGCACAACACCACTGACATCAATTGGATCAAGGCGCTAGCGTTTGCCAACATCCCCTCCACCCTGAAGGCTTGGACCATCCAGAACTTGGGAGCCTAGGCAGACATGGAGCGGATGGCCGCCCGCATGACGGTGCTGGTGGAGAAGGATCGGCTCGTCGCCCGGGACATCCTGTTGTGCTAGATGACTAACCTCGTGCTTCCGCTGCAGCAGCGGTCGCATAAGATCTTCCATTTGTCCGGCTCGCTGGATCCCAACCGGGTGTCCCGGTAGGGCGTGCCCTTCGTGGCCCTTCGGGAGTGGCTTGCCACCATCTCGAAGGAGACGCTGATGGAGGAATGGGACTTCTCTTGCCGGCCATTCCATCGTGGGCGGCTGCCCCCGAAGGTTAGGCCCTCTTCTTCTTCTCCGACTGAACTTTTGTCAAGGGGTTTACTCCTTGTTTCTTATGTTCCTTGTTGAGTAGATTTTTATGGCGCAGCTAGCGGAAGACGGCATGGGGGACGACGAGCTTCCCGCCTTCACCGCCGAGCACAAGCCATCAAAGTATCCGCCGTGGAGCCGGAACGGTTCCCCACCCGGGCTGATGAGGGTTGCGAGTTCCCACCCGGTGAGCGACTTTTCTGGCATGTATTTTCCTTGTTCTTCTCTTGTCGTACGCTTGACATGGCGCTTGTATCTTGGCATAGCTTGATGGGTTCATAGCATGGAAAACAAAAAAATTCTACCACAAGAACGAACAAAACCAAGATCTAATCTATGGAAAAGCCAAGATCTAATCTATGAGATAAGTGCAACGAGATAGATCTGTACTAACCCTTGTAGATCCAAAGCCTTGTTCGAGATTGGATCTCGTGGTTGATGTAGACGATCACTTGCCGATCTCAAGATCGAGTAGACGATCCTTCTGGTGCCGCGTTCCGGCAGCACTTCGGCAGTCGGTCACACGTGCGGAGTCGATGTAGACCTTCCTCTCCCTATTCCAGCAGGCAGCGGAGGTGGTAGATCTCAATGGAATCGCAGCAGCACGACCGCATGGTGGTGGTGGTGGTGGAGAAGGATTTCTGGATGGCTTTACCTAAGTCGGAGCAGGAGGATGGTGGAGGAGAGACGCGACCAGGGTTTTGGGGTGGAAGGAGCAAGGGGGACGCGCCCCACCCCTCTTTATATAGAGGGGGTGCGGCTTAGGGCTGGCCACCTTGGCCCTCTAGGGCCGGCGTGCCAAGGGAGGAGGGAGTTTTCTTCCCCCAAGTATTCCCCTTTATTTCTTGGTTTTCAAGTAAACCCTATGGAACCTTCTGGAACTTTCTGGAACACTCCGATACCTTCTAGAACCTCCATATGAATACTCCAGAACATTTCTGAAACCCAGAAAATGATCTTCATTATATGAATTATATTCTCCGGACAATTCCGGATCTCCTCGTGATGTCCCGAATCCAATACAAGACTCCGAACAACATTCGGTCTCCAATGCATATTCCATATCTACCTAAAACAGCATCGAACCTTAAGTGTGTCACCCTACGGTTCGCGAATATGTAGACATGATCGAGACACCTCTCCGATCAATAACCATCAGCGGGATCTAGAGATCCATAATGGCTCCCACATACTCAACGATGACTTCATGATCGATAGAACCATTAACATACAAAACAAATTCCCTTTGTCACGCAATACTCTACTTATCCAAGGTTTGATCATCGGTATCGCCATACCTAGTTCTACCTTGTTATCGATAAGTACTCTTTACTCATTCCGTGATATGTCATCCTTTGTGACCTAGTCACATGCTTGCAAGCTAATTAGATGACATTCCACCAAGAGGGCCCAGAGCATATCTATCCGTCATATGGATGGACAAATCCCAGGCTTGATCCATGCGCTTCAACACATACTTTCAGAATACCTAATGCCACCTTTATAACCACCCAGTTACGAAGCGGCGTTTGATGTCATGAAAGCACTCATCTAGTGATGGTGATTAACACAATCTCATGGTCGAAGGATTAGGTTACTATGTATTTGAAAGCTGGTAGAAAAATAAACTTAATGACTTGATCTTATGCTATGCTTACTATGGGTGTGTGTCCATCACATCATTCTCCTAATGACATGATCTTGTTATTAATAACATCCAATGTCCATGATCAGGAAATTAACCATGATCATCTATTAATCAACAAGCTAGTCTTAACAGGAGGCTTACTAGGGACTCTTTTATGTTTACAAAACACACAAGTATTAGTGTTTCCTAATAATACAATTATAGCATGAATGTAATCATTTATCATAAACACAAAGATATAAGAATAACCACATTATTATTGCC